>OZ026522.1:52275610-52360610 GCA_964019695.1 Loripinus fragilis | reverse complement strand
GATCCGCCCCTGCTTCTACCATTTATTTTATTTTATTGACATGGGCGAGTCCATATGGGACCCATATGGAACCCGGTTGCACTGCCCATATGGGTCCCATATGGGTGCCCGAATGGGACCCATATGGGTCCCATATAGATTGCTAGCTGGGTGGCTGATGACATAAGCAGGGAGGTCTGACCTTGGGACATGTTCTATGGAGTCTCGTTGTTGTTTGAATTCGAATGACAACTTTGCCATTGTGGAATACATTGGGCTACTATAACCATACACATCAGCCATGCACAGCGGATTTCTTTGGAGTTTGCACCCTCCCTAGTGAGGAACTTTATGACTGCTCTGGGCTGAAAATTATGGCTTTCCATTTTTTACTGTGCGTATAGGTTTCAAAACAAAAAAAAAGTAAGAGTAAAAATGTGTGTGTTGAGTTTTTCTTCAACTGACAAAGGTTTACACTGCACAAAAAATGAAAATAAAATCTTGAATTGTACAGGAAAATACTGAGTTCCACAAACTTGTCAAACTCCCCTCAAATATATAAATACATTTCTACTGCCTTGTCGTAGAAGCAGGCTTTGAGAGCGACGTGGTAAAGTGTTTGCTTGTAGATCCAGCTACCTGAGTTTGATTTCTGGCTGGGACAGGTTGAAATATTTTCACTCTATGACAATGGGGCCCCACAGCATATAACCTTTGTATTTGCTGTGCCTGACGTGGCTCTATGCTTTTTTTTAGCTCTGACTATCATTCTGTCAGTCATGAACCCTTTTCTTTGTTTGATCATAGTGTGTTACAATGTAATTTTATTTTTATTGTTTTATCTGTGATGATGCGTAAATTGCATTAGTAAGGAAGCCGAAATAAGCTAAATAGTTTTTTTTGTGTTTTAACAACAACGGAATCTAGGGCGAAGATTAGGTACCAGTTAAATGTATTTAAGCCCCCTCCCCTCCCAATGGCTTAGGCTGCTATTAGTTCTAGGGCAGTGCTTCTGTTGTTGTTGATTCTTTGTTTTTTGTTACTCCCATTGCGTGTGTTCTTTGCTTGTTCATTATTTGTGATTCACTACTTTGTGTGCTTTCTAGTTTTGCAATCATCTTAATGGGGAAGAGAGAGATTGTTGCTTTACTTTAAATGTCTCGTTGATATATTGTAATTGTTCTATGGCTATTCCTTAAGGTGCCATGGGTTGTATTCTTTCTTTCTTTCTTCCATTATGTCTTAACACCTTTGGAGGACATCAGACCAGTATTCCGGACTATCAAGTGCTGAGGGGGTAGTTGAAACAAAGTGATAGAAAAGGTGATGAGATGAGTTTGTACAGTGCAAGAAGGAGTGTTAGTATAAATAAAAGATAAAAACCAGGGGCTGGTATTTAGGGGGACACATGGATCACCTGGCAGACAGCACTGCTAAACTGTACCAGGGTGGGAAGGGTCGGTATGTTGGCAGGGAGGGCATTCCAATGGATAATAGCTCTGAGAAAGAATGTGAACCTGTTAGAGTCTTTGTTCAGCTTTGTTCAGCATTGTGTGATTGGGGTATTCGTGATCATACTCACTAAAATTGCTTGTTTGTGTTGATGCTTTACGTCACAGTCAACATTTTTTAATCATTCTGGGATGTTTTCTTGGTTGAACCTCAGCAGAGGAGGTTGAAGGTGGAATCAAGACAACTCGGTGACAGAACAATTCAGCGACAATATTTTTTGGGACAACTCAGCTACAGATTGTGAAACAACTCGACAACACTTATGAGACAACTCGTTGACACTTTTGTTCAAAGTCAGTTGACCCGTGACTGATAATTACAGTGGGCTTTAAAATGGCCAGTGATTCTAAGTTGTTATTTTTTTTCATTTTAATGCCTTGCGTTAGACACCTGTGCGTAGCTCTACATTAAAAGAGTGTTTTTTTTGGGTTTTTTTCATTTTAACTTCTCTTTGTTATTTTTCTTATGAAAAATGGACATCTAATTATGTAATTGTCTTAAAATTACCTGTGAACAATCATCATTTACTGGTCTTAGAAATAAAGGTGTCGCCGAGTTGTCTCAAAAAGTGTCGCTGAGTTGCCTCACAATCTGTCGCCGAGTTGTCTCAAAAATGTGTCGCCGAACTGTCTTGTTCCTGTTGAAGTGCCCTGCTCAAGGACACAACACCGTGAGTGCCTCAGGGGAGTCCATGACTAGCACTCTACCACTGACAGTAGATGCTTGGTCCAATCCTACGGAGCAGGAAAAATTGATAGTACCCCCCACCCCCCCCCCCCCCCCCCCCCCGAGACATCTTTTTGACTTGGGGATATTTGACATGGTAATTCTTTGCACCAATATGATATCCGTATTTCAGATTTTCGTCAAACGAGCTGTTCGATATTGGTGTGCAATGTGATTTCGCGGGAAATTGTGACATTCGCAACAAATAGATATGGGTCCCAAACCAACACCATCTAAACAGCAGAATACCCTGTTTTCTTACTTTTCTAAAAGTCCAGTTGTAAAAAGTGAGGATTCATGTAAATCTGGACTACAGGACGTGCTGTCACCTAAACGATCCCCCAATCAGAAGAGCCCCCCATCCAAAAAAGGAAAGGATTCCGGGTTGTCTTGTGGTAAGCCTTTGACTTTGTGTTGATGGTTTACTTCTACAGGTAAACTGCCCAGGACAGAAGCAGGGTGGACGAGTGAATCCTCCATCAAATGCCAAATCAGTTCAGAATGAAACCAGATACAGCAACATTATGGACTCTAATCACAGCAACAATTATCCAGCTTTTCTCAAAGTATAAAGATGGTAAAGATAAAGAAGCCTCATTTAACGTCGCTTATAATGTAACAGACAACATTAGCTCATGAGCTATTCTGCGACATAACAATTATATCTTTAACAGAGGAGGTGGAACGGGGGTGGAGGGTGCGGAATCGGGGGTGGAGGGTGCGGAATCGGGGGTGGAGGGGACGGAAAGCGGGGGTAGAGGGAGCGGGGATAGAGGGGGCGGGGAGCCTGGAAAGATTGGGGCGGGAAATTGATTTTTTTTTATAGAAAATTCAAAGAAAATGGCAGTTTTAAGCCTATAAGTTATCTTAAGGTCCACCAAGAATAATATGCATATTTGTGTGGACTATTTTGTCACAAGACCTACGTAATGTATGGCGCCAGTAGGATTTCAGCTTGATTTTTACTGTCGTTCAAATAACAGAGATTACCGAGAAAACGAGATTATCATGGTATGTTGTCTTTAGGTGAATGATAGATCTTGTCACTCAGTGACAGAAACAAATCCAACTAATATCACAGTATGTAAACTGAAATAAACATCCTGTACCTGTTCCTCCTAGCTCACGCCTTATACATTGTGAATTACAGCACTCGTGCGTAACCAGTTGTCGGAAATCGTGATGTGAGAGTTGTTGGTACAGCTGTAATTGCGAGGGCCCACCTATTAAAACTATTTTTCCATAGATCTAAGTAACAGTTACAGTTATGTTCTCTTTCATTTTATTCAGACAAAACATAAATTATTTATTACCTAGACTTCTTAATATTCGGAAACCAGATATACTACCTCGAATTATCAACTGTTATGATGTACATGCCTATATGTCTCAACATCAGTATTCAGCTTCTTACGTGTACATCATAACCGTCTATATTTCTTTGTACAATATCTTAAAGGATAAGATATCAGACTTAACAACATATACGTGTGTGACGGCAAGCACAGACCTGAGCCCTTTCTCTTTATTCGACTAAAAAAGAACGGGGTATTTAAGCAGTGATTCATATATATACTAAATGGTTAAATACAGCTAAAGAAAAATTTGGTTTGACTTGGTTTTTGGTCTAATTGTCATTTTTCTAAACCCCCTTACTAATTCTGTGCTTGGTTGCTAGCTGGTCACGTACAAAACCACAGATATGTGTTCGATGCTGATGCACCTAAACGGTGAGAGTAAAAGCTTAAAGTTTTAATGGACAAGAACCTCTAAAAGCTAAACTATATCTTCATCTAGCGTTTGAGATGTGATCCACTTTCCTTTTAGAAATGATACTTTTTGATAAAGAATAATTGTAATTTTTGGTGAATTCTTTAATGCTGACAAATACAGATCATACTCACTTACTATTTAAGATATTTGACTGCACAAGTAATCTTTCTGTGTTTGTTAAAACTACTGAATACACAGTTTAAACTGTTCAGTTTTACTCTGTATTTTCATAGTTATATGTTAAGCCTCAAATCTTATATAATTCCTATACGGTAAATCTTGTATTAGTTCGTACAGTAAAAAATAATTATTTTTCGCGGTGTACGAACTAATAAAAATTATTTTCCTGAGAAACGGGACTGTACGAACTAATAAAATGAAATTCTGAAGATCATAAAACGGGACCAAAAACATGCGAAAATTGCCAAAGAGGGAGGAATTTCTGTTTATCCTTTTAGCCTAATTACAGGCTGAATGTCTGATCAGGATTTTCAATTAAACTAACATTCTTAATAGCATGGTGAAAGATTGAAAATAAACAACCAAAAATAAAAGTCCGGATTGCCGTTTCAACCGACTCACATGCAATGTGCGATATACCCGGCGATATCACCCGGTTACAGGCCAACTTTACATAGGCCTGCTTTACGGAAGAGATGTCACGTCGGACTTGTTCTATGACGATTGTTTTACTCGGACCCACTGGGTCCAAGAAATCAAAACAAAAATACAACTTCTGTTCACTACCGACGACGTAACAGAGCAATGTATATCGCAGCTTTCGTTTTTGGTCATGATGTAGATTCTTATTTTCTTAGAACCCTCGAAAATGCAGCTTAGAAGTAGACAAGACAATACATGAACGTACATTCAGTCCTACAGGTTAGACGTACGCGTACACTCATTGATTTGGAATGAAAACTGAAAATGAAAATGGCGACTTCTAAATATGAAATATGAACAACTGGAACGCAGAACTCTCATGAATCGGAGTAGTACATTTCTCTGCCTTCATATTGTAAAAAAGACCCACAACTTACGTTTTTGCGAATGCTTACTCCATTTAAAAGCTTTGTATGAACGCCTATATTTCTGCATAGGTTGGTTGGTCCGACTCTTCATCATACGTCGTATTCCTTGTGGCGACATAACGTGCTCAGCTCGTTTGCACACCCTCTTACGTGTTAGCTCGGACCCAATATAGCTCGGTGTTAGGCTGTTAGCATTCTAAGATTATGATAATGGCAATCAATGTAGAACCAGATTCCCGTACTTTGTCATCTTCGGTCGCTTGACCATGGAAAAGCCATTACATGAGAAAATCTGTCTTTCGTGATTTGAGGCTGACTCCAAAGGTTTACAGCCAGAAACAGTGTTGGATGCACATGCTAGTCTTTGCACTGCTATTTGAACACCATGCTATCCCATGTACACCTTGCTTTCCATGCGCGGATCCAGGATTTTCGTCGGGGAGGGGGGGGGGGTCCGGGTCAATCTGACAAAAAAGCCCTGACAACGTTTTTTTTAGTCCTCAGCTTATTTTACTGAAGTCAAATGGTTAATTTCGAAGAAAACTATCATTTTTCAAGGTTCCAGAGGGCGTCCAACACTTTCCAGGGGGGGTCCAACTTTTTCCAGGGGGGTCCAATTGCTTATACCCTATAGAAACCCATATAACTTGTGATTTTCCAGGGGGTCCGGACCCCCTGACCCCTCTCTAGATCCGCACTTGCTATCTCGACCAGCAGGAGATAGCTTTTTTCCGTTTAGTCGTCGTTGGGTGGTATTTTTCAGTTTTATTTAAATTTTGATAGACCATGATTCTGTAAGCAAACAGTGGCGTCAGGCGACCCCAAGTGCGGATCCAGAGGGGAGATTGGGGGTCCGGACCACCCCCCCCCCCCCCCCCCATGGAAAATCACAAGTTATATGGGTTTCTTTGGACACCCCCCCCCCCCCCCACCCCCTGGAAGAAGTTGGACCCCCTCCTCCCCTCTGTAATAAAACCATTGGATCCACTCTGTAAACTGTAAAATAAGTTGATGACTAAAAAAACATTGTCCAGACTGTTTTCTGGCCGTCGGGCCTCGACCCCCCCCCCCCCCCCCCCCCCAAACTTTAAAACAACACGTGGCCGAAATTGATGTGTGCGGTCTCTTTGATCTTAAAAAGGATCATGCTGTCTTTGCCCTTGGCGACAGCTGATATAATTAGCAGACGTTTTGTGAATTGACCAGGCCCAGCAAAAATAAAAAATAAAATGTGAATTCAAACTGTTTGAAACTCTGATATGGGCAGAGACAGAGGGGGCAGGGGGTCCGGACCTCCCCATGAAAATCATAAGTTGTCATTTGTTTCCTAGAAGAAAAACTGGTACGAACCTCCCTCGAGAAGCAATTCGACCCTCCCCCCCCCTCGTTGGAATTGTCTGGATCCGCGCATGCATGTCTGACAGGAATTTTATTTTTTGCATGTAGCAGGTTTAGCTATCGTACTTTCTAGAGACAAATTGGTAGAACTGCGCAGAAGCGCTGGCTGAT
The DNA here is from genome assembly GCA_964019695.1 of Loripinus fragilis. Taxonomy (NCBI): domain Eukaryota; kingdom Metazoa; phylum Mollusca; class Bivalvia; order Lucinida; family Lucinidae; genus Loripinus; species Loripinus fragilis. The sequence goes on along the minus strand of OZ026522.1, from coordinate 52,354,080 downwards.
CTGCGCCTTTGTTGTTTGCATACAAAAAAGTTTCTCGCGGAAATGGGTAAAAAATTTAAATATACACGGACGGTAAACGAGAGGCTTTTTCGACCATATTTTTCTTATTTGAAAACAAGCAATTGTTGCAGTGTTAGTGGGACTATAAGCCTAACTTTAGACATGCACCTTCATCTTCATTCCTTGTATGTGAGCATTTATGCCCCTGGCAAGACTGTGCGGATGTGCAGGCTGGTCTGAGCCTTCGCTGGTTGCATGTGCGAGATGTACCATAATCTCATGAACTGGCTCGTTTCATAGACAGCCCAATGTAAAGCATGATGCAGAAGCATGCATAAATCACTTTTCATCTTGGTTTGTGCGTCTGTGCGTACGTGTGATGATCCAAATGAATCATTTAATGTGTAAGACCCATAATACAATTTCACGAGGACGCCGCGCTAGGCTCATCAGTGTCGTCTTTCATAGCTCCAGATAAGGCTGCGTATTGCGTATTTACGCAATTTCGTGGACCTGAAAACGCAATTAAATTAATTTCTGTGCGTACAAAAACGCAATAAAAATCCTTGATACTCAATTCCGAACTTTTTCGTAGCGTATGACGCTATTGTATTCTGTTTGGGATTGTCGTTTTTCGCATCACAAGCTGTTGTCGGGTACAAATTTATACACGGCGTCGCGCTGAATCTAGTTTATTTAATTGTTAACCAGTCCAGGAACATTATTATCGCTGTTTAGCTATACCCAATATTTACATGATTACGACATTCGTCTCGCTTTACAATAACAATGGCGTAACGGGGCGAAAAAGCCCCAAAGAAATTGAATGATATCATATCGTAACTAACTCTAATACCGTGTTGGTGGTTCGAAGAATCAAGGATGACTTGATAGATATGTTGGATTTTCGAAGTAAGTTGGAAATAGCGATCTCAGATATACTAATATTGCCAGTGTGCTTTCCGAAAGTGAAACCGAAAGTAAACAAAAAATCAGGAGAAACAAGGTCCGGTTTCATTGCTTATTTGCTTTCAGATGGATACCCAATACAAAAACTTTAAATACCCAATTTAAAATTTGAAATACCCAATTAAGTCAAAAAGAGGTGGGTAAATACCCAATTGCCTCCAATCCTTATCTGGAGCTATGGTCTTTGTTTGATAAAAAGTTCCATCGGATATACAATGTGTATAGTTATTTTATTACGCTTATTGCGTGCGCGTTTTGGTGAAACTTAGAAATGAAATTGATGCACGCACATTTAAAGCACAGCTAATAGGCCTTGAGCTGGCTATAGACCCCCCTCCCCCCCCCAGCGGGAATTTTGTACACTATGATTTTCTGAAACTACATTATATAAGACACAAAATAAAAGATGTTAGCCCTCTGAGAGTGGCAGCGTTAACGTGTAACAGCACGTTGTATACGTTACCCCCCAAAATAACATTAAACGTCCCTGATAATGTCTCAATCATGACATGTTCATTCATATTTGCATGCTGACACAGGTTTATGAACTTCTTATAACACAGTTACATATTTGGAGTATTAATTTTATAAATGTCTTGAGTAATTACCGTTGTATACGTTACTTAGTATTTCCTGCATTATTTCCGAGTATCAGTATGGTATGTATTGACTATAAGTGTATTACATCTGTCACAGAATATAGTAAATCTACAAGGCTGCTACTAAAATGGTTTAAAGTTCTTTATTATGGTCGCCTACACTATTTTTCTGGTCCATGTTATGTATGTTACCTTCAAAATAGCATTAAACATTTAAGATAATGTCTCTAACAAGCCCTGTTTATACTTATTTGCATACTTGCACAGACTTATGTCTTTTAGCAAGGTTTACCTATTTAAAGTATTCATTTAATAAATGCCTTGAGCTGTAACTGTAATGTGTGTTACCAAATGATACATATTAAGTTATTCTGAGTATCTGTACAGAAGTTGTTGACTATACATGTATAAAGTCTGTCAGAGAATTTAGAAAATTTATAAGGCTGAAATAAATTGAAGTTCCTTATTAATTTATGGTGACTTAATAATATAATGTGATCTATCAACCTTCGCTGTATGCTCACATAAACAGTACATGTATATATGCCGTGCATTCAAATCGGATGTTCTGAAAGACAGTCACTGTGAAACAGCTCAGTTCTGGGCAAGGTATATGGATATGATTCAGATGGTATTGACACTGATTAGGGCTGCAAGGAAAACAACTTTGAATTGCATGTCATCTTTATCTGTATGCCTTGTTCCCAATGTTCATTGCAAAGGATCACAACAACTATGCACAATATGTACCTGTGTAACTGATTACACTCATAAAATTGATACACATCGCAGATGCAAAGAACTTCTGGAACAAAATGGGTTTAGTGTGCCACAACCATTGGTTCTTTCCTTGAGAAATGCTTTTGACATAACTATCAGGCAAAACAATAAAGAGGTATTATAGGCTTCAGCAACTAGAACTACGCTTCGTACTACAGATTGAATGGTGTATTACTCATCACATCAGAGCTCAATATATTGAAACAACTCTTCAATGCACTGAAATGAAATATTCAATCTGCTCAGATGCAAAGTAGAATGAGTACTAGAGGCAGTTTCAGGCTTCACCAATCCTTTTAGTTCTAGTTTTGAAGGCAATGAACTGTACTTTTTGTCTTTCGGTGTGCCTGCTAAGCCTGGCATAGCCAAGGATCTTATTGAGGCTGATGACATTGGCAGGAAGGCTGTTGCAGACTTCATTGACTCACTTTTAGTTAAACAAATCTGTCTTTCACATCCCCCATAAAATGCTACAAGCTAATAAAGTGTTGATGCTTGCGAGGTCAAGCAAGAAGAAATTGCCTAATTTACAAAACGTAAACAGCCAGATGAGAGCTTAAAGGAGCGTCTTTGGTAAGCATGACCTTCTTCCTATTGGACATAAGTTGACCTTGAGTAGACACTGCCGTTCCTTCTGGGACCTGAACCATGGTCACTGTCAACTCCTGATAGAATTTCCACCCAAACTGACAAGTCCAAACTTCAGCATGGCTTGCAATCACACATTGAACCAACATTAGATTGGCCATGTAGTGCTGCACATAACGTTGATGTTAATGCTGTAACTACAGAGCATAATAGCTGTTTCTGTCACCTTCATGGATCTGATGGCACCAGTATTCAACCAGGCAATAAAGGCAGGGCATGTTGGTTTTGTCACTGAAACATATATACAATGTATAAGCAGCAGTCTATACAGTCTTACAAACATTCTCGCAGAGGATAACCTGGGTGTTTTGTTCAACAATGGTGTATGCAGCAAAAGGTGCACCTTCCGAATGTCAACAGCATTGGCCAGAATATGGGGGAAGAGATCTTCAGTAATACACTGTTTAACAGATTGTGCCGATGTGTTAGTACTACGGAAAGGTTATTCCTATCAAACTGATAGAGAACCCCCCCCCCACTAGTTCATCAACATTCTAAGAAGGGTAGGAAAACAAATAAAGAATTGCTCTAGGCACTCATCAGTGATATGAAGCCCTAACATGTGCTATTTATGTAATTGTGAATAAGCTGCAGTACGACATAATTCTGAAAAAGTACCAAAGCCATACACATATACTGACTATTTCAAATGGCATGAACATGAGCTTACCTCCACCCTTCTTTTCTGTCTTTAAGATGTACATACAAAGATTATACTATCAAGTCTTTCCCATGAAAACAAGTGAGGCTTTCCAGATATGGACAAAATGTGTGGAAAATAAATGGGAAGGAAATCGAGTACCTCTGGGTGAAAGAGAACTTAATTGTACCCTAACAAAAGAGCCACAGAATTATATTTCGCACTTTGTATGATATGGGGTTACCATGTTCAAAACTCAACAACTCAAACCTTATAAAAGATAGAAACATAATATTTGCAGTTTCCAAAAGGTACATAAACATTCTCTAATACAAAATGAGTTAGTAAGCACATACATATTAAAAAATATCAAACTATATTAATTTCATAAATCATTTATATAGGAATAATGAAAAAAAGTAACATACATAACACTTTGGGGTGCATATTTGTTTTCAAAGGTCCATATTTGTGATGCAAAAATAGCTTACTTGAATGATATAGCCAATTTTGGAAATCTTACTGTATGGTTTGCACTTTTCAGAAATCATGTCATTTACTAAAATTATCAAAGATGTTTATGGGTAATATATATAATTGGCTGTTACAGGGTAATAATGCCATTACCAGAGTGCTAGCATATTGCAAAATCCTTGCAAGATAAATCTGATAGAGGAGTAATAAGTTGTATAGAAAAATTCTTTAAAACCCTTGGATAATATATGAAGATTTGCTCTAGAACTTCTACCTGATGGGTTTTCTTTGATCTTTTAAGTTGTTCCTCGCACATTGCACTGAATGTTACAAACTTTCCATGAGTATAATGTCAACTATATTTGATGTCTCTATAAAAGAAAAGAGGGTTTATGGTAGTTTATGTTTTGAGTTACTTCCTCAGCAAACGAGCCAGAGTAAAAAAAAGTACATGGACCTGTGCAAGCATGCAAATAAGTACAAGCAGGTCGTGTTGGAGACCATATCTTGAATGTTTAATGGTATTCAGAGAGTAACGTATGTAACCTGGGCTGTAAAATAGTGTAAGACACTATAATATGGAACTTTAATTCATTTGAATTGCAGCCTAATAGATTTACTATATTCACTGACGGATGTAATACATGTATAGTCAATAACTGCCATACGATACTTAGAAATAACATATAAAACACTAAGTAACATATACAACGGCAAAAACTCAAGACATTTATAAAATAAATGCTAAAATTATGTAACTGTGCTATAAGAAGTTCTTAAACCTGTGCCAGACTTAAAAAAAAGTGTGAATATGTCATGTTGGAGACATTATCAGGAAAATTAAATGTTATTTTGGGGGTAACGTACGTAACATGATGTTACCCGCTAACGCTGCCACTCTCTGAGGGCTTACATATTTCATTTTGTGGTTTATATAATGTTGTATCTGGCAATCATAGTGTACGAAATTCCCCCTGGGGGGAAGTGGGGTCTATAGCCAGCGCGAGGCCTGGAGAATTACATTTTACATTTTTCTGTGATATGGGGGTACCATGTTCATCATCTAATAACTCAAAAAGTTTATAAGATAGAAACGTAATGCTTGCAGTTTTGAAAAGGTAAATAAAAAATCTTTAATGTAATGCCAAATCAATGAACATAAACTGCTTTCAATAAAATTTAAGACAAACTATATTAGATGCATTGATCATTTAAAAGGGGGTTAAATTAAAAAATGTAACATACACTACATCGGGTGTGACTATATTTGTTTTCAAATGTCATTATCTGTGGCCCAGTAATAGCTTATTTAGAAAATATAACCGATTTGGAAATCTTACCTTATCTTTTGCACTTTTCTGAAGTCTTAAAAAGAATTTTAATTATCCAATATTTTGTAGGGTAACGTATGTAACAGGCTGTTACAGCTTTACGCTGCCATTGTCAGAGGGCTAACATGTTGCAAAATCCTTGCAAGACATTGGGCTTTAAGAAAAATATGGTCTACAAAATTCCCCCTGGGGGGGGAGGTAAACCATATCCAGCCAGTGGCCTATAATTAGTGGGAGTACGTAGGTGTCTAGATTCTTCATCCACTCCAAAACTTTGAGTTACCCGACGAGATTGCACAAAAGCACAGGCTCCCCTGAGCCTTCGTTGATAACATTCGTGATAAACACCAGCCGATATGGTTTCATCATGCTCGGATCCAGTGATTAAAAAAAAAAAGAAAGACGCTTGGGCATATTTATGACACAGAAAGACCAGAAAGGCTCAATGATCACAGACACGTAGGACACTGTGTGCACGCGCGCGTGGTTGTATACATGTATTTGATTTTTGTCATGACTGAACAAAATATCTCCGCGATTTGCATCAGTCCTATAGCGTTTATCATTGAATAAAAGTTTGGTATGCATCAATGCTGGATGCACGCACATATAAAGCGACACTGACGATCGCACTGACAGGTGAAACGCTCCTGTTCCGCTGATATGTTTGTTAACTGACGTGCTCGACGAAAAACGAAAGCATCGTAGACAGATACACTGAATGAACGGAAAAAACGTTGTGTACGAACTATTAAAAATTACAAATATGAAAATGACCACTGTACGAACTAATACATGACATTTTGAGCTGCCCGGTCATAAATAATTTATGGTGTACGAACTATTCGAGTGTACGAACTAATACAAGATTTACCGTAGTAGTTTCAAAGATGCATATTAATGAGGCAGTTCTATTTTTCTTATGAACAGGTAACGCATGACTATTCACTGGTACGCGCATATGCAGTTAGCTGCGGTAGTTTCAATATAACTGTAAAATATAGAGACTACCTGCACGCCCAAAATCAAGGTAAACTCGCCAGTGTTTGTTTACAACAATTCTCATCTATCTTTGAAACTACTATAATGCTAATTATAAGTTCACCAAAGTGTAAATTAGCCTGCGCAATAAAGTAGATTTAGTTACCAGTCTTTAATCTAACCAATTCTGACATCTCTCTTGTACTTTTATGCTGAATGAAATGTTTAAATGAACTGCACTCAAACCTTTTGAAAAGTATATGCTTGCTCCCCTTTCTTTGCATTGTCTGCTCCACCAAGTTGTTGGTTCATATAATCTTTCTCTTTCATGAGCCCAAGCAATACAGTAACTATAAACTGCCATATAAACTCCTGAAAACTGAAGAACGAGAATCCATTATTTAAGATCAATATAATAATTGTAACATGATTATTGGGTTCTTAAAACGGTTTGTAACACATTTTTGGACACAACTAGAAAACTTTTTAAAAGTTATACGTGTACCATAAACACACGGGCAGAGTAAAGTGACGTAGTTTGTCACGTTGTGCTGCTCTATTCAGTTGATTGGACTAAAGCGGGTATTTCTTTCATATTTCTAACGGTAAACCTCTTTCGTAACTATACTCTAGCCAAGTTTGAAGTATAACTTGCAATTTATATCTTGTTTTTATGAAATTTGTCATGAGTAACATGCTTTTTGGATCAGAACAAGTTTATGTAACCATTAAACTTTTCAACAGCTATTACAGTATTTTTCTGACTTGTACATCTTTTCATTCTCCAATAGAGACTTTATCAAATATGTTAATTGTAGCGACAAAAAACGTAGTGACAAAATTATATATGAAATATATAACAAATCATGTTCAGGCTTCGACAAGTATTGGCTTAAAAACAGCGTTTTAAAAAAAACTATAAGCCTACCATTCTCTCATTAAAATTAACTAACATGAAAGGTGCCATTTCAAAATGCTTATAAGCCTAGTTATTCTAAAACGATATCTTCACAGAACTTTATTATCTATCATATCTAAACAATTTCATTTCATCTCTAAAGCAGGTATTTCTCTGACTTTTACATCTTTCCATTTTCCAATAGAGACTTAATATGTTAATTGTAATGACAAATATAAAATTATATGATCTATATATATCAAAACATGTTCAGGCTCCAACAAGTATTAGCTTTTAAAAAGATTTTCAAGATTACCCTGGGCTACCAAGGTCTAATTGTTACAGGGCAGTACTGAATAAATTAACAGACGGAAAAAAAAAAAAAAAAAAAAAAAAAAAAAAAAAGATTTTCAAAAGACAATAAGCTTACCATTTGCTCATTAAGATAAACTTACACGAAAAATGCACTTTCAAAATGCTGATCGCTCTAAAACACTACCACAGAACATTATATCACCTATCATTTTTAAACCATTTGATTTTATCTCTAAAGCATGTATACTCAAATCGTCAAATTTCAAACAGACTTATTTTCTAAATCAAAAATGTTTATCTGCAAAATCATGCGTAATATTATTTTCTTATCTCTCTAAAATACATTAGTCTCTGAAGCAGAGCTCTACTATGAAGTATATAAAATCACTTCTAACCACAGCTTCTCATCTCAAACATAAACTTAGCCTCTGAATCAGAACTTTACTGCCTGCATAACCGTACATGTAATAACATTTTGATTATATTTTTATAATACATCTGTCTCTGAAGCAGAGCTCTCTCTCTGTGCAAGACAGAAACACCCATCTGAATCGTAGCTTCTTCTCTTAAACAAAGATTAAGTCTCTTAATCAGAAAATTTTACTGCCTGCCAAACAATACATATTCTAACATTCTAATTATCTTTTCTATAACATATCTGTCTCTGAAGCAGAGCTCTAATTCTGTGGAACACAGAAACCACTTTTAAACTGTAACTTCTCCTCTCAAACAAAGACTTCGTCTCTGAGTCAGAAAGTTACTGCCGGTATGAACCATACATGTAATAACACTTCCGTTTCTTTGTTCCTTTTCATATATGTCTCTGAAGCAGAGCTCTATTTCTGTGAAGCACAGAACCATAGCTTCTTCTCTCAAACGGAGACCACGTCTCTGAATCAGAAAGCTACTGTAAATACATAACATCTCTTGGTAATTTTGTATTCATCTGTTTATGAATCCAGCTGTATTTCTGTAACGTACAGAAATACTATCATGCGTATAAACATACACCTTTATTGCGTATATATACACCCACATATAATTACACATATGTATACACCTACATTAGCAAACGCATATACATATACTTATAACGTGCATAATGCTTAATATATATCCAAATGGATACTTATCAAATGACGTTTGGTGATGATTTAACCCAAATCTCCTTACACTATGGCTATGTACGTATATATATATATTTTCAGAATTTAATAGCAAACACTTTACTCTTGAAAACTTTCAAATTACAAAAATAAAACATATCAATAACTTAAGATAGTATGTCTAGATTTAGATATCAAATTTGCGCTTAGCTTTATCAACTTTGAAAATTAAGGCCAGAATCGCTTTGCCGTTTGAAACCATTTTAGAACGCCCCTTCAACCACAAGCTAACAAATGAAACAGGATTTCGCTTACTAAAGAAATATGAGAATCGGCCATTTATTCATACAACTGCTTCACATTGAATGTCAAAGCTAAACACATAATGTCTCATACACGAAGTTGCAAATCTATCTCTGTCACAGAGATCCCACAAAATGTATATAAAATGAAATAATTTGACACATCTCAGTTGTCCTAGTTAATACTATAAGATAAATGCAAGTTCAATATTCCGTTTTTAGGCATATTTTAAAAATATAAAGCATAAGTACTCTCAGAGGAAACAACATGTACGCAGTTCTTGGATTCTGAAAACCCAGCTGTTCCACCTTCTAAAAGACAATGTTTTACTCAAAAACCCAAAATCCACTAGTTATGGAAAAAATATTAGTAACTTTCTAGGCATAAAAAGGAATCTCAAGATATAAAAGTATGATGAGGGGGTTCAACTAGCCACCTCTCACTCTGACAATATAAAACGGATTCATCCACTATGCAACGCATAACTCCTTGCTGTTTTCTATAATGACGTAATGTCGACTAATCAGAAGCCAACTTGCTGCTTAGCAACGTTTCCTATAACATGCATCAATGAAATAACTTTGCCAATATATTGAAAGGCTTCCTTGCAAACACAGTAAGAACATGAAAACCATTTTTCTAAAGTGCATCTAAAAACCATAATTCTCCTACCCAAAATATAAAAGGAAAATTGACTGATATTCCCAAATAGCCATAACCACTGTAGCGTTGATTTGCTAGGTCCCCGTACTAATTTTATAAATTATAACAAACACCAGTCTTCAAGACTATTTCTGACGGAAAACTGCGTTCCATTAACTGTCTGCAACTTATTTAAAAACTATCACCAGCACAAGGTTTTCTCCAAAATACATCTGTTTTTGGCGATCATGCCCTTTACATGTATACTAGAATTCAAAACGTCATTATCTTGAATTGATCCTTTAAAAAAAAAAAAAAAAAAAATTCTTCTGACAAAAGAAACCACAAATAGTTATCTAAAGCGCCATCTAGAGCCTTAAGTCGGAGGTACTAGCTTCCGTCTTTAGCGATGAAAAAATGGCAACTTTCAGCTTATATATTACCATAATTAAGAATTTCTCATGTAAACCAAATTTAGGATTTTCAGAAAAGGTTGTTTTCTTCAACATAATTCCATTCTATTGTTTAGTCATCTGGGTATAATAGGCTTTATGTAAACTGACGCTGAAGAGTTCCGCTGAGATACTCATTGAAAATAATACCAGACGCATATTAAAAAGCGTTCAAAATCCTGAACTTTTAATCAATAATATGTCCGTAAATATGTCCGATTCTTTTATAAACACTTTCTGTATCAAAAAATAAATCATATTTCTAATCGATACTGAAACTTTCAACGCAAAATTTTGAGTAGTTTTAAAGTTATAAATTCACCAAAATACGTAGGGATAACGGAGAATTACCTGTATAGTTTGAGATCTTGACAATAAAAAACATTGTTTTGTACCTTGTATTAGAAACCATATGGCGGCTGGACATCATCTCGTCCAAATGAATACTTAAATTTTTTGCACCCAGATGGATTCGAACTCGCCACCTTCCAATACTACCATTCTCAGTGACACAGATGACCAATACTACCATTCTCAGTGACACAGATGACCTGTGTGTAGACCGCTCAGCTATCACGCTCTAACATGCGAATAGCACAAGTCCAATGACAATGCCTTTGAAGAATAAATATTATAAAAAATACTTATCATTTATTCTCTGCGACTACTGCCTTCGATTTACTTTCTCTGCTGGCTTTCTGCTCAATGACTTTGTCGACGTTACTCAAAAGCGCACCTAAACCCAACAGAATTTTTCATTTGGTCTGTCTAGCCTTGAATGACCATAAAAATTATAAACGATAATTTATACCCTTGCTGAACAATCATTGCACCTAAATCACGAGGTTCTTGACTCGTGATTAGCTTAACTAAGGAAATTCCATGAATTTTTCGTGACGAACAAGTGAGTTCTTATATACCGTATTAGTTCTAATACAACGTATTACAGAAAACAAGTATACTCTCATATAAATGCCACCTTTCTTCAATACTTGAAGAATTGAAATAAATATCGCATCGGTTAATAAATATATTTACAACCATGTAATCATGTATACATGTGATTGCCAATTCCACTTAAATCGTGCAATCTGGCATTTAAGCTCGTTTTCGACACAGAACGGCTCTGATTGTGAGCAAGTCGTTTTTTAACAAAGCAAAATGCAAAGGAGGAAACCGTTAAAATCATGGAATAAAATAGATAAAATGGCTTTTCTTACCTTGTTCGAATGTGTATTGTCTGTATCGCTAACAATATAAACCGAAACGTGTACATGTACCTAAATACACGCATTTTCCGACTACTGGTTACGCACGAGTGCTGTTATTCATGTTAATAAGGCGTGATATAGCGTGAGCTAGCGGAGGAACGGTACAGGATGTTTATTTCAGTTTACATACTGTGAATATAGGAGGCTTTAAATCTACTTTTTTAAGGAACCGATTAGCCTAATTGTGCAAAGAACCAAATTGACTTCTGTAAACTAATAAAAAGTTAAAACACTACATGAGTTGTGGTATGTTTGATAGTTCGCATTTTGATATAGAATTGTCAGTGTTTGAGAAACTAACTAAACAATGATTGTTTGACAGACCCGAAAGTTTAATACCACGCATATCGTCAAGCTTGGAAAATTTATGCTAGTGTTTTGATTTTTCACATTATCCATGTATCACGTATTTTACAGTGATATTTGCAAGAAAAAGAAAATGTATTGAGACTTAAATGCAGAGGAAAGTCATTCCCTTTTTCCACACATGTGAAAATGTTTCATGAAGTTTCAAAAGCTCCTTGGCGCTTATGTTTATGTTATAATGTCTACCCGACTCAAACCATCCCTTATCGTACAGGGAGACTCCCTGAAATGTAGTATAAAATACAACTTTTTACAAGATCAAGAAATCTTCCGGATCTCACTGAGCAAGTTTACTTTATTTTCTTGTCTTCTGCTGATAACCTTTGCAAACAGTTTGGACCCAGGTCAGCACCGACAGAATGCCTGTTCTGATCTGGATTCTACTGGTCCTGATCTGGATCCAAAGTATTTGACACCTTCCATGGCTCTGATATTCATAAAAAAAAATCGAAAAGGTTAATTTTGAAAAAAAAAAATCAGCAGATGGAAACAAATGCATGAAAAATCACTAAGTATGCAAATAATTAATCGACACTTAAGAGTAAGACAAAAAACATGTATTTATTGAGTTCAGTAGATGTTATTCAGACTTCAGTCGATGGTACACCATCGCAAATGACCGCCTTTTACATGAAATGTTATCCGTGCCCTCTACATCATGTGATCTAAGCACCTGCAAAGTTTGAAGTTGCTACATCCAACCATTAAGGTAGAAATGTATTTACAAGAAAATATAGTATATGAACTTGACTGTGACATCAAGGTCACCTGAAATATTGCCAAGTTTGAAGTTGCTACGTTCGCATGAAATATTTCCTAGTATACTATGCATCACGTAACGTATGCACCTGCAAAGTCTGAAGCTGCTACGTCCAGCAGTTATGAGTAGATGCATTTACAAGAAAATATAGTATTAAACCTTGGCCTTAGGGGCAAATGTCACATGAACTGTTGCCCAGTGCCCTCTATATCATACGACCTATGCACCTGCAAATGTTGAAGTTGCGGCGTTCAGTGGTTTAGAAGAAGATGCATTTACAGGAAAATGCATTGTTTGACCTTTGACCTAGGTCGCACGAAATGTTGTCCAGTATCCTATACATCATGTGACCTATACTGCTGCAAAGGTTGAAGTTGCTACGGCTAATGATTCAGGATGAGATGCATTTACATGAAAATAATTTATTTGCAATTTTCTCTTGACCACGAAATGTTGTTGCCCAGCATCCTCTGCATCATGTAACTTATGCAGCTACAAAGTTTAAAGCTGCTCCGGCGGAGGGTTTAGGAGAAGATGCAACTACATGAAACCGTACGCACGAACATACGCACACACGCATGGACAGACGGACGGACAGATTCAGATGGACCAACTTTTGTACGAAATTAATGTACACTTTTTTCTACAAGAAAAGGCGGGTATAAAATGTCTATTTTACGAATACATCTTCAATATTTAAACGGTCAATAGGAAGGCGAACCTTATTTTTTTTTATAAAAATTTGCATGAAAAAAAGTAAAAAAAACTCCTTAAAAATTTAAAATTAGAATACTGAAGAACCCAAAACATTTCCAAAAAAGGAGGCCCCAAAATATAAAGGTCGTTAGGGTAATACTGTTTACTTTGCTCACTCCAGAAGAGACATTCATCTCATGTGACAGTACTTTTAAGGGGTCGCGCAGCGCAGACGATAACGTGTCGGATTGCAGATGCATGTCTGACTGCAGATACAGGGGCTGAGAGTTCCATCCCAGCCTGGTCCCATACTTTAGTGGAGATTTGATCTTGAAATAAATTCTACGGCCATTCTTCTCCCTTCTGCCGATTCAAGTAGGGTTAAGCATAAAAAACAAACAAACTAAAGTATGTTTAACTCTTGTCCCCTGAAAATGCAGATGGGTCTTTGGTAAGCTATTTTTAGAATTTATGTTGGTTCTTGGCTACGCTTAAGTTCATGAACAAGAACAAAATTTTATCAGGGGGAGGGAACAATCTGACAGGGGGAGGGAAGTGGGGTTGGAGGGGGAGGGAAGTGGGGGGAGAGGGGGGGGGAAGTGGGGTGAAAGGGGGAGGGAAGTGGGGATTGGGTACCCCCCCTGTCCAACCCCTCTTAACAGATACTTACCTGTCTTTATCTCCCTAGCACAACTCCTTTTTTATGCGAGCATCAGCAAGGGAGCTGCTAGTACCTTTTTTTACACCTTTGGTATGGTGCGGCCGCGGGATTCGAACCCACGACCTCCCGCTCCGAAAGCGGACACTCTACCAACTGAGCTATCGAGGCGGTAGAAATTAAATAATTGTGTCATATTTTGATATCATCTATAGTTTCAGGTCTAACAAAAAACGTATGGTTCTTGAATTATCAAAACTGATGAAGCACAAAAAAGTTATGCTTTGTTTAACATCAGTAGAACAGCAAGTGCGCATGTATGCAATATAAAATCTTTCCTTGCCAGCGGTGATTTAACTGATTTTTCATCTGCTGATAACCTTTGCAAACAGTTTGGACCCAGATTAGGACCAACAGAGCCCGCAATGGAGTGTCTGTTCTGATCTGGATCCAAACCATGGTTGGCACGATATTACCCGCCCGAATAAACCCACCCCATAAAACCCGGGTTGGGCAATAAGGTCATATTACCCACTTTGCAGGTTTTATGAATTTTTGGTCTTATAAATTCTCGTTTTTGAGTCTGATGATAGACAAGTGTAGAAATGATTCTATATAAGCATATTTTAATCATTTTAAATGGTAATAGTGAGATGAGTTTCAACATTGAAATTTAAAAATATATCACATGTATTTACAAGATACATGTACTACAGACAAGTCAGTTTTCAACTATATCTGATTAGGCTAAAAAAAAAATACAAATGTTTCTCGGGCACCGCCGCATCTAGTTGAAATGCCCCGCATATACACTTTTTTCTCTTTAAAAAAAAAAAGATAAACACCGCATTCCTTCATTGTTGTCTTTCAAGATCATCAAATGCACTGGTGGGCCATCGTTGGCGCGCTCCCAAATTTAGCCAAATTTAGCCAAGAAGTGAAGACATCTGTGCAAACATAGGCCGTGACAAAAGTCGTAAAATACCATGCTTTCTCTCAGGTCCGCCCTGCTAATAAAGCATGGAAAACGATATAGTGATTTGTCCATCACTGACTTTGTGTATTGATTTTCACTGTGTGAATAACCACTGACACTTCAGGTGACCGCTCAAGCGTGAACGGCAATTATCTTGTGAGCTTTTTTATATGCCAAATTACGTAATGAACATTTTCACTTGAAAAGTCGGCAAAGAAATAAAGGTCAAAGGATACTGGTCAGAGACTTCAGATAAGTGAAGACTTGTAGACAGATAGATACAATACAATGACTGCAAGATAATGTGTATTTCAAATTTACCAACCAAATTTCTGAATGGAAAGCAAGTAGCAGCCTGATCACTGATCAGTGAATGTTTTTTTCCCTCTCAATTAGAGAACAGTCTGATCAGGCAGCAATCTATCACTTCTCCCTTAATTTTAGGGGCTAGCTCTGCATATTATAGGAACAAGTTCAGCTTTTGTAAATAAACACATAGGATCGTGTTTCACTGATGGTAATATATAAATGGCCCTAAAAAATTTCAAATGGCCCCCCAAAAATCAGAAGGGGGCCAAACATGGCCCTCAAAATTTCTGACCTGGGGACAACACTGCATGATTTTGGGTTGTAATCAAAACTAGAAATTTTATTTGGCAAAAACGCAATAAGCATCGGCCGTGAAAAAAGCCATGTTTTTTTTTAAGAGAAATTTCATACAATTCTGTTAAAAAAAAAAAAGAAAAAAGAATGGCCTCATCTGTTTTTGGGGAAATAAAAACAAAACAAAAAAACCTGCCTGCCTCATCTGTTTTTTAAAAAAATGGCCCTAGAAACAATCCTTTTTTTTTTTAGCCTTATTATTATCTTGTCTATAATCATACCGATGTCATCTTTCCCCTGAAAAAAATATCTTGGGCTTCAATAATATAAACAAATCCACTCTGGGTCTAATTGTTTGATCATATTGGCAGTAAATGAAAATTTTACAGCTAACTGATTGGTGATGAGCTGTTTTATGCTTAAGCCTGAATAAACTTTATGTACAGTGCAGTGTTCTGCCGAGGCCGCGATCCCGCGAGAATATGGCGGAAGTTTCAGCAAAGTCGCGGCCGAAACAACCTAGTTGCGAATCATGTCGCAGCCCAATTTTCAGAAATAGTCAATCTAAATTAAGTGATTTATTGTTCTGAAATTTGCATATTTTAAATCCATTGTTAAATCACAATTTCAGTGAAAAAGACTAACAAGGGCCCAGTAGCCCAGTGCCCCTAAATTTTGGGCTGGGCCCCTAAAACTAAAAGTTAAGGGGCCCAGCTTGCCCCTGAAAAAAGTGGTATGTAAAAGTATGAAGTCTTGTCAAATCTGTAGACTATAGCTATTGGAAGTTTACAAATCTTCATTTAGCTGATTCGAACTTCGTAAACTTGAGTAAAACAGACGCTTGGCAATGGTATTGAAATGAGTTTAATTTTCGGGCAAACCCTGGGCCCCTTAGGTTTGGGCTGGACCCCAAATCATTTTGTTTTAGGGGCCCAGCATGCTCCTGGCAAAAAAAGGTAAGTCTGTATCCCTGAGAGTGAACTTGGAGTTTAATGTAGCTCACCAAAACAGCATTTAAACCTAATTATTATCCGTATAAAAAATCACATTTCTTTTTTTTGTTTTTGGTTTTTCAAAAGTGTTGAGCATTTGCGAACTACTTTTAGCATGTATAAAAAAGTGCATTACCTCCCTTACTATTGCTATATATATTAGCGTAATGCAGCATTTAGCTCCCTTATAAACAAGTACTAGCTTAGCGGAAAAGTTTCAGCAGTGATGTGCCATGGGCAGGTGGGTGGGATATCACGTTGTAGGGATCATGACCACTTATTACGCTGTGGGCAAACTGTGGCGCCCAGGTACCGCATTCTAAAGGCATTCCAGTGTATTTTCAGGAAAAAAGCTAATGTCTCACTGATTTTAAAAATGTCCCCTAATTTTCAGGGCTGTTGAGACATTTGTCCCCATGTCTTAGCAACCTTGGCAGAACACTGACAGTGTGGATGTATAATTCTATTCCAGAGTTTGAATAAGTTCCCATTTCCCAACAAGAATGCATTAAAATATATTAACACTTTTGTTACTCAGGACCAGCATGATCGACTAGATTTGCCCATTATTTCAATAGCCAATGATAATTGCTCAATTACTGCCCCAGAGGTGTGAATCACATGCAGTCACAACAATACTAATGTTATTTTTCTAAATTTTGGAATATCCCCATAGTTTTTTTGCAATCAGCCTAAATTTTACCACAAAGTAATGATACCATCAAAAGATGCAGACAGAAATGCAAACCACTTTAATCCTGATCAGGCTGTTTCTCTTTAGACCAATACTGTTTCCACAGAAAAGTGTAAGGTAGCAGCTGGTTGTGGGAGTTATGATTGATTATTTTAATTATAAACTTTCAGATTTATAAAACCCACATAAAACAAAAAAAACAACAACCAAAACTCGCCCTTATAAAACCTGTAAACCCCGCCGGGTTGGGCTTTATGATAAAACCCGGGTTTTATGCCAACCCTGAATTACAAACTGTTTGACACTATGAATCTATAGACCAGTCCAATGTTATTGCTTTTATTGGGGCTTATTGATCGCGTACGTGATAACAATTTTGACCATGTGACTTTTTATTATGGTTGGAAAAAAAACTTTGTTCATTAAGAAGAGTCAACATTCACCGCAGAAAAAAGCATGTTTAACGATATTTTAGCTCTGTATTTTGACTTTGATATTAAAATTATGTGTTTGACTTTGGTTTACAATATTTTTTTGTAGGAAAAATTATAATTATTATAAATTAGTTTTTATTCATTTTTTGACGGACACCTGCTCCGGTGTTTTGGCCCAGTGACAGTGGTTTCAATCGCCGATATTTTCGTTAAATGATAATAAAATATGTGTTGAACATATTATTTGATAGATCTATTATTTAACTATGAGACCCAGTTGTTGGAATTATAGTTTTATGAAATAAATTAGCTTTATATCGTTATAAAACATGTGCTGTTTCCGTGTCCATTATCGGTAAGCAACAGTTTTTTGCCAACCAGAGATTTTACCGACTTTCGAATAAAGACCGTAGCGTGCCGAATGATATTGATTTGTGATGTGTTTGGACTCGTCTATAAGTGTTCCTGAAAATTAGGCTGAAATGATTTTTTATAAGTTAATTATTTTGAAAAAAGTCAGCAGACGACAACAAAAGCATGAAAAATTACAAAGCATGCAAATATACTCAGAAGAAAAAGTTTAGTCAGTATTTATGTTTTCTTATAAAATCAACAATACGGCATATATCATTGTCAAATTTTTTACATGAGTTGTATTATCGTAACTTTACATTTACCTGTTCATTGCGTGAAAACTAATGCCTCTATTAGACTGTATCAACCAAATTTCAAAATGCACGATGTGCACGTGCTGCGGTAAAATGGAAGGATTATTTTCTCATATACTGTTAGATATTGAAAGAGAGTTGTTCCTATTGCAATTATCCGGAGAAAATTCAGTGCTAGCAAGCTTAATTTGCCGGTCAGGCTATCTACAAATTACAGAAATACCGCGTTTTGACGTCTTGAAACAGGTACACGTGTTGCTGACGTAACACACAGTTTTGGGTGCAGTGAACAAACAATTTATCGTCTGAAAATACGTTTTCAACGGCCTGGCGATAAAATGACAAGCCTCCGTTGGGGAGACCACGGATAACGACGCCATTTGAGGTTCGGGTCATAGTGACGTCAACATGACGTAATCGCTTCATGGCCGCTTGGAAACTTCTTAAATTCCTTAGTCATGCAACAGATACGAGAATTTCCGTCGGTACTACCAGAAATCGTCTGAGGGGCGCTAGACTGATTTTTGAGTTATGAAATTTGAATTTTGATATTGACAACTTTGTGTATTTTTGATGAAGAAAATGGGTATATTTTCGAAATGTTTTGTTAAAAATGTTCAAATTTGTAAGACATTACATGAATTTTATTTTTAGTAAGGTTTTGTCAATATTAAGACTGTCTTACAAAATTATTGCACACAGTGTCTGTACTGACTAAACTTTTTCTTCTGAGTATAGTTCAGGATGAACTGACAATGATATTTTATCAATAAAGACTTTTTTACTGCTTTCTGAGCATATGGTAGCATATGTTTCCTAGCAAACAGTCATAGGTCCAGATAAGGAAATTTTATTTACGTAAATTTTGTATTATTTTCTTACCCAATAATTTAAACATGTTTTTTGGGTGCTCAAAAGAACCGTCTCATTGAGACAGTTCTTTTTAGTACCCACAACATATGTTTTGGATGAGAAATGAAGAAAATAAATTTCCAATATGCACTCTTATCTGGAGGCCTGAACAGAGTCCGCTTCAGAGTAACCTAGCTGATCAGGCTCTATCTACACTGTCATGCAGCTCATGCTAAGTTGCAGAATTTGGTTGACTGAAAACAGGGTCTCAAGGAGACGGTTCTTTTGAGACCTCAAAACATGATTTAACTGATGGATTAGAAAAATACAATTTTATGCTCAAAAGTTCTTGGAATATGGCTTAACCATTTTCATTCTGTATACTTGTAAATAGGTTGACTTTGGCAAATAGTGACAACACAGATTAAATGCCATATAAAGCGGCAGTCCATCTGGGTTTGCTAAGATATTTAAACAATCTTCAGGGACAAAAATACACTGATTTATAGAAATTTTGACTGGCAACCGGACGCAAACCCATAAAATACAAAATGGACTATTCTATAATGTATGAGATAATCCATCAGAATGAAAAGGGTTAGGCCTTTAGTTAAAAGTGTGTAACAGAAAAATGATTTTCTTATTTCTCAACCAAAACATATGTTGTGGGTACTCAAAAGAACTGTCTCAATGAGATGGTTCTTTTGAGCATTCAAAACATATGTTTAACATTATGGATAAGAAAATACGTACAATTTTACACTGAAAACCCCCCCCGCTAAATTGGATTAATTTGCCACCTAAATACTGGCTTCAGGACTTTAGTTAAGCGTGCATAACGAAAATTTCTTTTTCTTATTTCTCAACCAAAACATATGTTGTGGGTGCTCAAAAGAACCGTCTCAATGAGACGGTTCTTTTGAGCACAAAGAACATATGTTAAAATTGATGGGTAAGAAAATATTTACAATTTCAGGCTGAAAATTTTTGTTTATCTAAACGTGTGCTGGCTTGGTTAAAATATTTCAGAGTATACTACTGGTGACCTGCTGTGGTGTAAGTTAGAAGGATACCCCTGGTGGCCCAGCCTAGTATGTAATCACCCAACAGACCATACCCACTACAAGGGAGGAAAACTACCTCAAGTACATGTACAGTTCTTTGACAACCCAACATCTAGAGCCTGGATTAAACTCAAGTATGAAGCTTTTAGATAATAGTACATACATGTGATTAGAAATATTCAATCAAAACAAAGAAAGCAAGTGACAAATGTGATCAAATACCCATGGCTAGAAACATATTTGGCAAATGTGCACATTGGGACGTTAAAAATATTTTCTTCCTGCCAATATGCATGTTTAGTCTTAAAATTATGTCTGCTTATTATGTCTGCTGCATATAATATTATTCAAATGTACTTGCAGAAGTAAACACTATGAAAGGTATTGCTCGGTCTTATTTGAATCCATATTGTTTGCAATATACGCTACCTTTAGTAATCATCAGATGAGCAAGCAGACAACAATTGTCGTGAATGGTGGGAAAAATGGTTAATGTTTTCTGTTGATGCTTTACGTCCCAGTCAACAATTTTTCAGTCATGTCGGGATGTTTTCCTGTCTTCCTGGGTTGAACCAAGTACTAAGCAGAGGATAAAGTGACTTGTGCAAGGACACAACACAGTGCCTCTGATGAGCCTAAAACTAGCAACCCTTTGATCTCAAGTCTAACACTCTACCAACTGAGCCACTGGGCTCATCATGTAATTGTAGGCTAGCACTGGATTGACTGGAAATCCTAAGTTCAAATAGAAAAATAGTGTTCAGGCCAAATAAAAAAATAAGTGTGCCTTTGGTTTTCTTACAGCAGCAAAAAAAAATAATTTCAAGATAGTTTTTTCTTTTGATGGAAAATAAACCTTGATACTCAATGTTAATCCACTGGTACATGTAGATGATTCACATGTAATTTTAAAGCCTTTGCTTTCATAAGGCAATAACAAAATTTAACTCTTTTCATGCTGGGTAATTTTCTTTTATTTTGTTGTCCGCTGATTTTTTTTTTAAAATCAACTTTTTTGAAAAATCATTTCAGGAATACCATCAAATCAAAGTGTCAAAGAGTTTGGACCCAGATCAGGACCTACAACCGTCAGGACGACCGACAAACGTCGGTCCTGATCTTGACCCAAACTGTTTGAAAAGGTTATCAGCAGATGACAAAAGTCACGGCTAGCAAGGAAAGAGTCAATTATTATAATGTCTGCTCCAAATGTAAAGTAGCACTTTAAGGGTTAAGTAACGATGTGCATGATTTTTTAACATAATTCTGAAAATGGAATCCTTCCAGAAATGTTCGACCATTTAAAGGCTCCGATGAGAAGGATTTTCAAATTGGTGGTCCATATTACTCCACAAGCCTCCCAGTACAGCAGGGAGCAGAAGAAGCGGACAAGGCTCTCAAAATGGCTCGAGAGGAAAGACTGTCACTTGTGGTAGATCTCCAACCCTCGGAGGATGAAGACCATGATATGGATGACTTGGATCGTAAGCTCTTCATAAATCCAGATTTAAGAACATTTTGAAGGCATCTGTCTAAAATTGATTAAGTGTTCATCTAAAATCATCTAACTTAGTAACTATCGCAACTCACCTTTACAAAAACCTTGCCTACTTTAAGTCTTTGTCTACTAATGTCATCTGCTGATAGCCTTTGCAAACAGTTTGGACCCAGATCAGGCCCGACAGATTGTCGGGCCTGATCTTAATCCAAACTGTTTGACACCCTGGTGGTATTCCTGAAAGTTTTTTTTGAAAAAGACAATAACACCGCATGCAAAGAAACCTCGGATTAAATGTAGGTGATTGAACACATACAATTTTGTTTGTGGGGCAGTGTCACATACCTATTGTCGTTGCATAGGTCTGTTATACACTATCAGATGACTTTTGATTGGTATTCTGGGCGTGGTTACGAAATGTCTATTAGAACTGCAGTTTTAAGGATGCCATAAAAAATGTCCATATTTCTTTTATCTCTATATTCAGGATTCTAACACACCTTGCCTATAGAGCTAAAAAAGTGTGATATATCAAACAATAATTCATAGTTTAGAAAGCGTTAGGAAAGTGCATGCTAGCTGACATCATTTGTTACTGGAAAATGAGGTCATTCATGGCGTTACGTGGTGTAACGTCGTTTTTAAGCTTGAAAGACGTTACAAATATAGGTAAAGGATTGCGACGTAGTCTAAGGTTTGGCGGGAGTTCTTCAGTGCAATGGTGGAAAGTTGGAAGAAACTGAAGACTTCAAATGTGTTTTTGTCATTTATTGTGTGTTAGAATCGAAATAGATCAGCTCCAGTTCGTGAATTGTTGAGTAATAATTCACTGTTTGTCGGTCAGTTGAACGAAGATAAATCACTCGCACTGGGCGCTCGTGATTTGATCATCTTTACAACTGACCTCCAAACAGTGAATTATTACACAACAATTCACTGCTAGATCTGATCTATTTCTTAAATCAAATTCAGTTGTTATGTTACCACTTGTCTTATAAGCTGAATACACCAAAGTAAGTGCACGGCACAAGACTGATAATTTTTACTTCCCTGTGTAATGGTGTTATTTTGGCTGGGGTATGTGACATTTAGCAGTTATGATGCCTGCGTGTCACTTCATACAAGATTACAGCAGAGGTTAACTGGGCCGCGTACACAGTCGTTAAGGTGTCTGGCAACAGATAGGAGTCTGACTGCAGATCCAGGGGTTGCGAGTTCTATCCCGGCCTGGCCCCATACTTCCGTGGAGATTGATCATGAAATAATTTCTGTGGTCATTCTCCTCCCTTCCACTGATTCATTCAAGAAGGGTTGTTGTCAGTTACAAGCGAAAGTTTGTGCACGAAGTTCTGGTTAACTGCTTGTTCAAGCTTGCCCAGGAAAAAGTGTGGTTATGTGATCTGACCGTCCTGCCATGACCTTAGCTGTTGACTTAGGACATAAAGCATCAAAACAAACAAACAAAACAGCAGAGGTTGATAATTTATTTGTTTGTGCAAGTGACAAACACTTGAAACTGTGTTCCAACAAGTTTAAATGTTTGCACTCACAACTTTCAAGGTGTCTTTTTTTCCAGCGGACATATTTGACGCAGAAATGAGTGAAGAAGAAAACAGCAAAGAAAATGTGGACCAAGAGAAAAAGGTAATGTTTAGATAAACAAAAATTTTCAGCGTAAAATTGTAAATATTTTCTTACCCATAACTTTAAGCATATGTTTTGGGTGCTGAAAAGAACCGTCTCATTGAGACGGTCCTTTTTGAGTACCCACAACATATGTTTTGGATGAGAAATAGAGAAAATAGTTTTCCAATACGTACTCTTATCTGGTGGCCTGTCTACCAATCATGAATGAATTTTGAGACATCACTTCTGATTTTCAGGGAAAATATGGCTTAACATTTCATGTATATTTTACTTATATGGTTTCTTAATAATTCCAATTCTCATCTTTACAAAATTTTCAGTGCTTTTGATTGATTAAGAGCTTAATTCAAGGATGATTTATACTTCAGTAAACCCATCAAGACTTCTTTTAACATAGCAGAGCCCAGTTGGTAGAATGTTAGACTGCGGATAGAAGGGTTGCTATTTCGAGACTACACTGGCGGAGTCACTGCACTGTGTTGTGTCCTTGAGTAAGACACTTTAGTACAAACTTAGTACAACCCAGGAAGACAGGAAACCATCCAGACATGACTGAAAAATTGTTGACTGGGACGTAAAGCATCAAAAACAAAGAAATTTTTTAACATTCGAGGAATTCATATGAATAATTAATTATTGTTCATTTTGATATATATTCAGTGAGTCCTATCTGGATATGCCCCATCCCCTATTGTCTCTGTGATGGTGAGCCATATAGGGAGCATACTCCGGTTGAACCAGTTATTGTTTAGAATTTGTAGCCATGCTGCAATTTTTAAAATTGATTTTTAAAGTTCAGGATTTGGGAAAATTTCAACTTTCACCTATGCTACCATTTTCCAGGACATATCATGAAGAAACAGAAAATCTCCATATAGGTGCCTGGTCTAGATAGAGAAGAAACTTGAGTGTAATAATGTTAATATTTTCTTATCCATAAGTTTTAACATATGTTTTGGGTGCTCAAAAGAACCTGCTCGTTGATACAATAACAATTCTTTTGAGTACCCCCAACATAGGTTTTGGTTTAAAACTAAGAACAATTTTTTTTTTAAATGTGCACTTTTATCTTGAGGCTTGATCTCAAAGTAAGATACATCTTCCCTTATAGACACCAAAGAAGACGCCCAGTAAATCACCAGGGAAAGGCAAGAGACCAAGAAGATCAACAGCCAAGCGGAGAAGAATTGTGATGGAGCGTGACAGCGATGCTAGTGGAGCTGACGACTCCGGTAAGACCAACCTGGTTAGGCCAAAATAAAAAAATGCATGTGTTTAGGGTAATCTGACCCTACATTAATTTACTGGTGAAACCTAGAATTTTTTCAGGTTTTCTGGAAAATATCTAAATTTATGCATTTTGAAAGGCGAAATGCCTTTCAAAATGCATAAAAATATATTTATTTCCAGAAAAAAAAATAATTAACAAAAATATGTGTTCCTACCCCACCTAAAATTTTCAGACCTGTTACCCAAAACACACTTATTTGAAAATTTTGCCTGGTCATTTGCTCAGCTGATGGTGCTCAAATAAAGCTTTTGTGATTGTTGCATGTCTGTTGTCAGTAGCGTCTTTTGAGTTGTCTATAGTCAACATATTTGCATCAAACGACAACTCAAAGACTGCTGGTAACAGTCTATTCATTAATTTGCATTTTTTTTTATTCAGAAAACACGAGGTTTTACTGAATAACAGAACATATGCCAGGAATAGGTTATGTTGAACCTAAGAAGTGGCCAGTATAGTCACTGTGAACAAAACGTATGCCAGGAATGGGTTTTGTTGACAAAATGTATGCAAGGAAACAGTTATGTTGAACCACTATATCAAGTGGCCAGGACTGTGATTTTTAGCAAAACATATGCCAGGAATAGGTTCTGTTGACAAAACCTCTGTCAATCAGTAAAATCTGGTGTTTTCGGAACAAAATTTTTTTCCGAAATTAAATATAATAGGTTGTTCGGTCTAATTTCGACCAAGCTTGCAAATACAGGTCAACCTCGCTATCTCAAAGTCCAAGGGATGGCGAAAATACTTAGTTATCTGAAGTTCGACCTAAAGAAAAATGTGACGTCACCCTAATATGATGTACATGTTCAATTTCTCCAAAACATACTTTTGCAGTATATGTATAGTCAAACTGTTCCTACTGAAAACCGGATTGAAATGAAGACAAAAGAAATTCACTTAAGTTTGTTTTATTTCTACTTTAATTACGTTGTGGACCGCCATAATGCCACAGCCTTAGTGAGGGATAAACTATATTGCGGAAACGGTGATTTTTTAAATTGCTGGTTATAAATAGGGAAATATTGAAAACAGGCTTTAAACAACATTAAGATTTTAATGGCACCGCTAATCTTCCGATGTTCAAATCAAGCACGCCTGGGTTATGCATTGTCAAGGTCAATCGATGCAATTATTTATACACAAACAGCTGATCAATGAACAATGGCCGCCTCCACGCTATAACTAATTGGTGATTACTGCAACAATGGATTATACTGGACTAAATTAAAGGCTATTGTTCGATGTCTGAAGGTTAATTACTTTGTCTGAAATTCATATTGTTTAATTTTTTGACCAACACAAAATTCACTTCGACACAAGTAGTGGTATAGTAGTGGTAAAGAAACAGAAAACTAATTTTCGGGAATGAAAAACCACTTGGATATAACCGAGATTTCGTGATAACCAAGTTCGACATAAACAGGTTGAAATACAAAGCAATATAGGGGAAATGCT
Source organism: Loripinus fragilis (assembly GCA_964019695.1). Taxonomy (NCBI): domain Eukaryota; kingdom Metazoa; phylum Mollusca; class Bivalvia; order Lucinida; family Lucinidae; genus Loripinus; species Loripinus fragilis. Next base: position 52,328,017 of record OZ026522.1, on the reverse strand, counting down.
CGAGAATGGATGATCACTTCGACATATGCCGTGTATTCGAGATAAGCAAGTTTGACATAGCGAGGTTGACCTGTATTGTATTAACAGCTTTGCAACAATTTGTAACAGCTTTGCTGGGCGTTACAAGACGAATTGCGATGGATACAACGGGAGATAATCTGCTTCATAATCACTGGCATGCCCAGAAGGTGTTTTGCATGCATTAATGCACACGGGCATGGATCTGAAACTGATCCCCTTTGCCAATAAACCTTCCTTATGCCATTGAATTTTTGCTTCTTTCTACTTGAATTTGGAAGATACTTTAAATATTGTCCCTAGTGTGTGAGCCAGTTTGTGAGATTTTTGTACTTATCCCATATACAGTAAAACCTGTTTTAAGCGGCCACTCAAAAAATGACCAAAAACTTGTTTTTCAAGACTGATTATCACTTAATGCAGGTCAAAAGTATTGCAGAATGCTCAAGAGAGCATTCTGCAATACTTTTGACTTGCATTAAGCTACCATCTGTTTTTAAGTCCTTTGTTTTGTCTATTTTTGAGTGGTCGCTCAAGACCGGTTTTACTGTACAAGCAACAAATGCTTAGATGAGTTCAGTCTCACCATAGTATTTACTACTGACACATGCAAGGTAGGGACATGGATAAAAACTCAGACCAAATTCCAAGCCCCTATGGACACCTGAGCACGCATGTATAAAGGAGTTTAAGCCGATCAAAAAAATATATGGGCTTATACATGAAATTTTAAAATGGGGACGAAAATATTTTTATTTTGTCAAAAGTTTTTACATAGGATAGGGAAGATAAAAAACGATATTACCAAACTCAGAAATCCCATGGAAATCCCCTAAATTTGAAAATTTGAAAAATTTAGGGTCTGGGGGGGGGGGGCAAAAAAAAGCATGGTTGGGTAGCCTGAAACCACTATTTTTTTTAGGCCTTTTGCACATGTGATTAGTATCAAAATTTCTAACTTATTGTTAATATACTGTAGCTGATGAATTTAAGCCCCATGAAGATGATGGCAGTGGACATGATGAAGATGATGATGTAAGCAGTGGTGTCGATGAAAATGAGGTCACGTCGGATTCCGCATCAGAGCCAGATACACCCGTCAAGGTACTGCTTTATAACAGAACCATGGGTGAAAGTTCAAAATTTTCAAAATCCTGAAGTAAGGAAATTCAAATCTTAAAAAGTGCAGCATATACCTACCAAATATTTACAAATTCAAACTTGAATGGTCAATTTTCTTTGGATTAATTGAAAATGAATCAGCAGATGCATTATAATCTATCAGTTTTCTATGGAAAATCAGCCTCAAAATCCTGACACTTTCACCCATGCAGAACTTGTTATTCTGTCAGAATTAACACTTAAAATACCACCAAACATTTGCAGCAGTCAACTTTTTCAAGTCTTATCATTACATTACCCCTTTGTATACTAATAGATTCATCCTTCAGGCTTGATACAATAAACTTGGGATAGTCCATTGTACATATCTAGGGGTATAATGTTATAATCTTAAAAAATATTCTTTATTCTTTTCAATCTTTTGTCTGAAGCTCTTTTTTACCTTTACAAACATTCACTGCTTGCAAAAGTACTCGTTTAGGGGTTTCCCCGAATACAAAGGGTTAAGACATCAAATAATTACTTGATATTTGATGTGTATCTTCCGTTTGACTCTGATCTGATAACAAAATTGCCGCCAGGGCTAAAACTAGAAGAATCCTTAAACAACATTTTCTTGAATTGCTGGCCTAAACTCAAAAATAATTTCAGCAAATGTTGCTCTAAATGTCCTTTTCTAAAATTGCTCAAACGGTTTCACTCTGATGAACAAAATAAAATGGTCCAGAGTTACAATTAGACAGATCCTCAGGGCCTAATAGTTCTAAAATGATTAAAAATTTATTTTTTACTTCTCAACCAAAACATATGTTGTGGGTACTCAAAAGAACCGTCTCAACGAGATGGTTCTTTTGAGTGCCCAAGACATATGTTAAAATTAACAGATAAGAACGTATTTGCAATTTTACACTCAGATATTGTGTTTATCTCCACAGGGTTTGCACAGACCTGGAAAAGTCCTTGATTTTGACCTTGGTTCTGGAAAAATCCTGGAATTTGAAAAAAATGCCTTTTGTCCTGGAATTGTCCTGGAATTTTGTAAAATCATCCTTGAAAATAATATGAATAAGTCCTTGAAAAATATCCAATAAAAGGAGTAATTTCGGATTTATGGGATGCGCAAGAAAATCTGTGTGAAAATTGCAAAAAAACTGAGTGAAAATGGCTAGATACACGTCCAAGGGCGAGGTACAACTCGTATTCTATTCTATTCAATTTGTGCAGTAGGCCCGGTTTTTATCACAGGAATCAGAATCAAAGAAAACAAGTGCACCTTTTCATTTTCGACGTTTCCAAGTGAAAAAAGTGCATTTTGTTTTCGATGTTTTATACAAAATTGGGAAGAAATTGAGCCCTTGAAAAACGAAAAAGTCTTAGAATAGTCCTGGAAAGTCCTTGAATTCGTTTTTCCAATAAAATTTCCGTACTAACTAGGGCTGCTGTGGGTATCCGAGTACTCAAATATTTGCGGATCTGAATATAAAATCGAGTATGAATATTCGTCACTGCCGAAATCGTTGGATGGTGAACTTTTTTTTTTTTTTTTTTCTTTTTTTTTTTTTTCTTTTTTTTTTTTACCTTTTTTTTTTTTTTTTTTACCTTTTTTTTTTTACCTTTTTTTTTTTTACCTTTTTTTTTTTTTTCCTTTTTTTAACTGAAACAAGAAGTTTTTCACAAAATAATCCATTGAAATTTTTCACTTTGACTACGGTTCTAATTGATAATATCTCTTATTTAAATACCTTTGTTTCTTGCAGGTTAGTGACATCCTTTATCGGAAATTAAAATCCTCAAAGTATTCCAAAATCCGCTGATAATATATTCCAATCTATTTTGTTTAAACACACTTCATCAGTATGTACTAATAAACAGAGCCAAAAATATCATCAAATGTCAATTATCAAATAAATTTCAAAGGTTTTTTTTTTTTTTCTTTGAAGTTTTTTTTCTTGCCGACAAGGCGACAGCTGATTAGGCCTACGTGACCCAGGTCATGTTGTCCATGTGTGAACTTCAGGACAAAGGAAAAAGGCCTTATACTGAAATCAGCACACTTCTGTCAGAATATCTTATTTTCCAAGTTCAGGAAGGCATAAAATCAAATGTACAAATTGTGTAGCATGCCTTGACAGTAGTGAGTGGAAATGTAGTCTTATCTTCTTTGATAACAAACTGTACACATATAGTACTTCTGGTTTAACTGAAAGGGCTGATTTACTAAGTAAATAGACCCAACAATAGGAGTCTTACTTTTTTTTCGCAGTTCGATCTGTGAATCGTAACTCATGAATCGTGGATCAGATCGGATCGCCACTTACCTAACGATACACAGCCCTAGTACGAACCCATGTGCAATATGTATGATTACCATACAGACTGCTTTATTTGTTGTTTTAAGTTACCACAGAAGAGAAAAAGACCAGCCCCTAAACCAAGTTATGGCCCAAAGACTGCCAGAAAGCCAGTCCAGTCATCCACACCTAAAGCGACCAAATCTTCCCTTGAAGAGTTTGCCAAAGATAGTGAGGAAACATCACCTAAAGTCTGTGAAGCCACGAAATCTAAATTGGCGGCATTTTCAGCGTCTGATTCTGTAAGTATTATTGTTAATAAGGATTATTAGTTTGAAACATGCTTGCAGAGATTTGTCATGTATTTCTAAAGCTGTTTTGTTTGTTTGTGTCGAAGCTTTACATCCCAGCCAAAATTTTTCAGTCATGTTGGTACGATTTCCTGTCTTCTTGGGTTGAACCAGAACTGAGCAGCGGATAAAGTGTCTTGTTCCAGGACACAATACAGTGGCTCTGGTGAGTCTCGAACTAGCATAGCAACCCTCGGATCCCCAATCTTACGCTCTACCAATTGAGCCATTGCACTCCAAAGCTGTTCATTCCCTGTGGCTGATTCATGTTGGGAAATTGTCATCTCGAAATCATGGAAGTAGGGGCATAAGTCAAATAGAAAAAATCTTTATCTAAACATATTTTGTAGGTACACAAAAGAACTTAAGAAGGTTCTTTTTAGCACCCAAAACATGCATGTTTTCTGGATTATTCCTGAATTCAGGATTTTGAGGATGACTTTCCACAGAAAGTCATCCTCAAAATGCTGAATTAAGGAGATTATATTAGCTTCTCTGATTTGTTTTCAGTCTGTCTAAGGACAATGGATCATTTAATCTTGAAATTGTGAATATTTAGTGGGCATACTGCAAATTTTAAGAATGAAATTTCGAAAGTTTAGGATTTTGGAAAATTTGAACTTTCACCCATGCATATGTTTAACCCTTTACAAGAGGTGTTTCATGTTTATTTGAACAAATTTGAAAATGAGGTTACTCATTTATTTCTCATTATATTTGGTAATAATTGATAATTGATTTCCATGGGATAGTTTGATCTCCAGGAATACGCAGTCATAAAAAAAAACAGTTCTTAATATTTCTTTTCTGGTTAGAAATACGGTAAATCTTGTATTAGTTCGTACACTCGAATAGTTCGTACACCATAAATTATTCATGACGGGTCAGCTCAAAATGTCATGTATTAGTTCGTACAGTGGTCATTTTTCCTATTTGTAATTTTTAATAGTTCGTACACAACGTTTTTTCCGTTCATTTTGGTCAATCAGTGTGTCTGTCTACGATGCTTTCGTTTTTCGTCGAGCACGTCAGTTAACAAACATATCAGCGGAACGGGAGCGTTTCGCCTGTCAGTGCGATCGTCAGTGTCGCTTATGCGCGTGCATCCAGCATTGATGCATGCCAAACTTTTATTCAATGATAAACGCTAGGTTCAATGAACGTCGGACTGATGCAAATCGCCGAGATATTTTGTCCAGTCATGACAAAAATCAAATACATGTACACAACCACGCGCGCGTGCACACAGTGTCCTACGTGTCTGTGATCATTGAGCCTTTCTTTTTGGTCTTTCTGTGTCATAAATATGCCCAAACGTCTTTTTTTGCATCACTGGATCCGAGCATGATTAAACCATATCGGCTGGTGTTTATCACATGTTATCAGCGAAGGCTCAGGGGAGCCTGTGCTTTTGTGCAATCTCGTCGGATAACTCAAAGTTTTGGAGTGGATGAAGAATCTAGACACCTACGTACTCCCACTAATTAGCTGTGCTTTAAATATGCGTGCATCAATTTCATTTCTAAGTTTCACCAAAATGCGCACGCAATAAGCGTAATAAAATAACTATATACATTGTATATCCGATGGAACTTTTTATCAAACAAAGACGACACTGATGAGCCTAGCGCGGCGTCCTCGTGAAATTGTATAATGGGTCTTACACATTAAATAATTCCTGTGGATCATCACACGTACGCACAGACGCACAAACCAAGATGAAAAGTGATTTATACATGCTTCTGCATCATGCTTTACATTGGGCTGTCTATGAAACGAGCCAGTTCATGAGATTATGGTACCTCTCGCACATGCAACCAGCGAAGGCTCAGACGAGCCTGCACATCCGCACAGTCTTGCCAGGGGCATAAATGCTCACATACAAGGAATGTAGATGAAGGTGCATGTCTAAAGTTAGGCTTATAGTCCCACTAACACAGCAACAATTGCTTGCTTTCAGATAAGAAAAAAATGGTCGAAAAAGCCTCTCGTTTACCGTCCGTCTATATTTGAATTTGCAACTTAGCTTTTTTTACCCAATTCCATGAGAAACTTTTTTTGTATGCAAACAACAAAGGCGCAGATCAGCCAGCGCACCTGCGCAGTTCTACCAATTATCTCTAGAAAGTATGATAGCTAAACCTGCTACATGCAAAAAATAAAGCACAAAGCGTCTGCTAATTATATCAGCTGACGCCAAGGGCAAAGACAGCATAATCCGTTTTAAGATCAAAGAGACCGCGCACATCAATTCCGGCCATGTGTTGTCTTAAAGTTTGGGGTCGCACGTGATGATGGTCTTGACGCAAGAAAATGTACATTACACATTAAACAGTGACCCGGGCGTTATGAACAAGTCGAACAGAGTTCATGCGCGGATCCAGGAATTTTGGTCAGGTGGAGGGGGGGTTTGAGGCCCGACGGCCAGAAAACAGTCTGGACAATGTTTTTTTAGTCATCAACTTATTTTACAGTTTACAGAGTGGATCCAATGGTTTTTTTACAGAGGGGAGGAGGGGGGTCCAACTTCTTCCAGGGGGTGGGGGTGTCCAAAGAAACCCATATAACTTGTGGTTTTTCAGGGGGGTCCGGACCCCCTTACCCCCCTGGAAAATCACAAGTTATATGGGTTTCTATAGGGTATAAGCAATTGGACCCCCCCCCACCCCCCTGGAAAAAGTTGGACCCCCCCCCCCCTGGAAAATGTTGGACCCCCTCTGGAACCTTGAAAAATGATAATTTTCTTCGAAATTAACCATTTGACATCAGTAAAATAAGCTGAGGACTAAAAAAAAACGTTGTCGGGGCTTTTTTTTGTCAGATTGACCCGGACCCCCCCCCCCCCCCCCCCCCCCCCCTGACGAAAAATCCTGGATTCGCACATGGAAAGCAAGGTGTACACAGGATAGAATGGTGTTCAAATAGCAGTGCAAAGACTAGCATGTGCATCCAACCCTGTTTCTGGCAGTCAGCCTCAAATCACGAAAGACAGATTTTCTCATGTAATGGCTTTTCCATGGTCAAGGGACCGAAGATGACAAAGTACGGGAATCTGGTTCTACATTGATTGCCATTATCATAATCTTAGAATGCTAACAGCCGAACACCGAGCTATATTGGGTCCGAGCTAACACGTAAGGGAGTGTGCGAACAAGCTGAGCATGTTATGTCGCCACAAGGAATACGACGTATGATGAAGACTCGAACCAACCAACCTATGCAGAAATATAGGTCTTCATTGGAGTAAGCATTTGCAAAAACGTAAGTTGTGGGTCTTTTTACAATATGAAGGCAGAGAAATGTACTACTCTGATTCATGAGAGTTCTGCGTTCCAGTTGTTCATATTTCATATTTAGAAGTCGTCATTTTCATTTTCAGTTTTCATTCCAAATCAATGAGTGTACGCGTACGTCTAACATGTAGGACTGAATGTACGTACATTTATTGTCTTGTCTACTTCTAGGCTGCATTTTCGAGGGTTCTAAGAAAATAAGAATCTACATCATGACCAAATATACATTGCTCTGTTACGTTGTAGAGCTAGCCGTCGGTAGTGAACAGAAGTTGTATTTTTGTTATGATTTCTCGGACCCAGTGGGTCCGAATATGATTCCAATCATCATAGAACAAGTCCGACGTGACATCTCTTCCGTAAAGCAGGCCAATGTAAAGTTGGCCTGTAACCGGGTGATATCGCCGGGTATATCGCACATTGCACACGGCAATGCGGACTTTTATGTTTGATTGTTTATTTTCAATCTTTCACCATGCTATTAAGAACGTTAGTTTAATTGAAAATACTGATCAGACGTTCAGCCTGTAATTAGGCGTAAAGGATAAACAGAAATTCCCCCCCTTTGGCAATTTTTGCATGTTTTTGGTCCTGTTTTTCGATCTTCAGAATTTCATTTTATTAGTTCGTACAGTCCCGTTTCTCAGAAAAATATTTTTTATTAGTTCGTACACAACGGAAAATAATTATTTTTTACTGTACGAACTAATAAAAGATTTACCGTAGTCTCTGAAGATGAGTAGTCAAATTCTAAGCGTTTAAAAATGCTGTCTGAAACAAAATGTACTAAATCTTTCTCGAACAATTTCTATAAAAGATATGAAGTTTTTCTCTTGGAACCTTTTATATATTGCACATAAATAATTAAAGTGTGTTCTGTTAGAAAATAAAGCATTCCAGTCGGATATTTACTTTTTGGAAGCGACTTGAACATCAAATTTTTAGGGTTTTGCAGTTTCCATAGCAACACTAAAATTGTACGCAAAATACTCAATTGCAATATTTGGTGATCAGTTTTATCGGCGATGGATACTTAAAATATCTAAGAAATTGAGTCGGTTGTGAGTTTTGAGAATTTGTTTTCCAAAATTCTTCCAAGACACATTTTATACATGAGATACCCATTTGGGCACTTGCATGGAAGATTTTATTAAGCCCCAGTTTCCAAGCAAAAACAGGCACACATAGGCTGTGTCTCATTTGAAAAATAGACTGAGTGTTCCTCTAAACTTTAAAGAAAATCTCACACTTAAATACGTATTTTCTTAGAAGATACAACCGTTTTAGCTCTTAAAATCAGTAACAGGGGGGTGGGGATGTATTTAGGGTGGCCGTGTTATGGCTATGCTTAAAATTGCCATCTTGTCTACTTGGCAATACTAGAGACACGTCCGTCATGCATGAAAAAGCAAAATGTGTTTGTTTTATTTATATGCAACCGCAAAAAGTGAAATTAAAATTTATTCAAATAAACATGAAACAGGTCTCGTATAGACAAGAAACTTCTATTAACAGGTACTTTGACAGTGAAGACCCAAATGAAATAATAATATGTATCTAGATCAATGACTGATATCTTGTCTATCTCTACAGGTGGCAATGTCTGGTGATACAGAAGACAGTAAGAACTACCAGCACTTGAAATATGATTGGTTGAAACCAGATAAAGTCAGGTATCTTAAAATATGATTGGTTAAAACCAGATAAAGTCAGGTATCTTGAAATATGATTGGTTAAAGCCAGATAAAGTCAGGTATCTTGAAATATGATTGGTTGAAACCAGATAAAGTCAGGTATCTTGAAATATGATTGGTTGAAACCAGATAAAGTCAGGTATCTTGAAATATGATTGGTTAAAACCAGATAAAGTCAGGTATCTTGAAATATGATTAGTTAAAACCAGATTGGCAGACCCCCAGCATAAAATTATTTTCTTATTTCTCCCAAAAGCAAAACATATGTCATAGTTATACACAGGACTGTAGTTAAGAGTGTGTAACAGAAAAATAATTTTCTTATTTCTCAACCAAAATATATGTTGTGGGTTTAAGCACCCAAAACATAATGAGTAAAACTGATGGGTAAGAAAATAATCACAATTTTACGTTAAAAAATGTTGCTTAACTGGCCTTTTGAGATAGGTATCACAAATGCATGCCTCCAGATAAGAGTGTGTATGGTAATTAAAATTATTACTCAACCAACACATAGGGAGCGCAGTGGCTCAGTGGTAGAGTGCTTGACTCGAGACAGATGGGCCGCGGGTTCAAGCCTCACCGGCCTCACGGTGTTGTGTCCTTGAGAAAGACACATAAATCCTAGCTTAGTACTGGTTCAACCCAGAAAGACCCCTCCCTACATAAATGAAAGATTGTAGATGGGAGGTAAGGAATCAAATCAAACAAAATCAACCAAAACATATGTTTAAACTGATGGATAAGAAAATAACAATTTTTACGCTCAAATATTTTTGCTTTAGCCTTATCTGGACCTATGTGGTAGTTATACAGGACTTTAGTTAAGAGTGCGTAACAGAAAAATAATTTTCTAATTTCTCAACCTAAATATATGTTGTGGGTACTCAAAAGAACTGTCTCAATTGAGACGGTTCTTTTAAGCACCCAAAACATATGTTTAAACTGATGGGTAAGAAAATAATTGCAATTTTACGCTCACAAATTTTGCTTATCTGGCTGGACCTAAGTCATAGTTGTACAGGACTGTAGTTAAAAGTGCTTAACAGATAAATGATTTTCTTATTTCTCAACCAAAACATATGTAGTGGGTACTCAAAAGAACGGTCTCCATGGGACCTACATAGCAAGATATCTAATGAACTATAAGAGACACAGCCTTGAAACCTGGTTAGTGGATAAAAGAGTGGATGGTGACCTAATTACATATAACAGGAGCTAATTCTACTAATTCAAGAAAGAGTACCAACCTTATAGATAAGCGCGTGGTTTAGGGAACATTGTATTTTTATGTGACCCAGCACACAAGATTTGGGTACTTATGGCACCTGTATGACATCCAAGGCTCTGACAAGTCGAGCATCCACGCAGTCTTGCCAGAGCCTTCGCTGCCCCCCATGGAGGTAGGAAGTGGCTCAGACCAAAAACTGAAACCTCTAGCCCCACTAGTTAGGTCAGGAGGTTAGTTAAGAGTGCGACGCTGCGTACTAAAAATACATTTTCTTATTTCTCAACCAAAACATATGTTGTGGGTACTCAAAAGAACCGTCTCAATGAGACGGTTCTTTTGAGCACCCAAAACATATGTTAAAACTGATGGGTAAGAAAATATTTACAATTATACGCTCAAAATTTTTGTTTATCTAAACCTATGAACGGTGTTCACGTATGTCTTTGTCATATGTGATAAGTACCAAAATCTCATGAACTGGCACATAGCTATGTACCACATCACCTAAACCATATTTCTTCCAGAGACAAGGAGAAGAGGTTGAAATCTGACCCAGACTATGATCCAAGGACACTGTTTATACCTGATCAGGACAAAATGAAGTTCACTCCGGTAAAATTCTATCTCTTCATTCTGTGAGAAGCAATATAGGTTGTTTAACTTTAATTTACATCCTTCTATCTGATCCAAAACATATGTCAAAACTACTCAAATTGAGTCTCATTGAAAACCTTTATGTATGAACATAATCACCATCAAAATATTTCCTCATCTCCATAGGGTTGGCAAAGGTTTGAAAAGTACTTGCATATGGAAGGCTTTCTTGAAAAGTACTTGAAAATTAAATCTGCTTTGAAAAGTACTGGAAAATGACTGTAAGGCCCAAAAAGATACTTAAATTTTGCTAAATATTTGGTAACTTTAACTATAGAGATAAAATCAGTATAAAATTTATAACCAGTTATCCCGACAAAGTCGAAGGGCTATAGTTTTGGCATTTTCTGTGTGTCCATCCATCCATTCCATCTGTCTGTATGTCTGTACACGGTTATAGGAGAAATGGGATTTCTGTTTTGTGATATACTCTTTTCTCTAAAATAACCCTTCGTCGGATGATAAAAATTTGATAAATTTGCCTTGTTCGCCTTTATTTGGTGCAGCTTGCTAATGCAACAAATAAAGGCAAACAAGGCAGCTTATGCACCAAATAAAGGCAAACAAGGCAAATTTGTCAACAATTTTTTTAAGATTAACATTGTCTCAGGCTAACATTTACAAAGTTGAACTATAAAGTGTAAATAATAATTTTTTATAAATGTTTTAAATTATTTGAAATGGTAGGGAAGTCTCTGCGTGAGATCCTTGAAAAGTCCTTGAATTTTGCATAGACATGCCTGTATTATAGTAATTTAGTCCCTTATTATCTACATTGTGTTGTTATTATAGGCTATGAGGCAGTGGTGGGAGATTAAATCTCAGCATTTTGATACAGTCCTCTTTTTCAAGGTAAGACTATGAGCAAACTAGGATTGAGTAAGGCTAAGAGTTGTCTATGATTTAAATCTATGATTGGCATGAAATTTCAAGCTTCATTTTCCTAGAAAATCAAGAAAATTATTGCCTAAATTGTCACCTGCTGCATGTATACTGAATGCTTTACAAGTTAACTTTTTGCAGGCAAGTGTCATCTACTGATCAATCAAAAACCTTTGCTAGCAGTTTGGATCCACGTCTGTCATCAGGTCTGACAAAATTTTAACTGTCTTTCCTGATCTGGATACAAACTGTTTCACACTCATATTCAAAAAAAATCAGCAGCATTTAAGAAAATCATGAAAAATTTCCCAGCATGAAAAGAGTTGAATATGTATTTTCATGTTGGTTTAATATGGTACCATTACTACATCAGAAAAATACCAGTTCAAATATTTCCAACTTTAGATGAAATTGCCATTGCACACCCAAATATGAATGTTAACCTATTGTGGACCAGAAACCCCTGGACAGGTACTTTGACAAACAGTGAAGACTCAGATGAAATGCCACATAATGCGGCATTTCATCAGGGTCTTCACTGTTTGCTAAGTCAAAATCAATCTTCAGAGAAAGAAAATAAAGCATTTTTTGAAATCATAACTTGTGCCTCCTTAATATACACACTGGACCATCCTGACTTAACTGTGTCAAACTTTATGGGAACTTCCATTGGTATTAAAAGCCTTAAAGTTGTGACTTATGTCAAGACCTATTTGTACTACTGTTAACTAATTTGTGCTGGATCATTTGAAAATATTCTTGAATCTTTTTACAGATGGGGAAATTCTATGAGCTGTTTCATATGGATGCGGCAATTGCTGTCAATGAGTTGGGTCTCATCTACATGAAGGTATGGCTATTTATCAGTTGCCTCTCTTATTAATTACATTGTTGCATGTTGACCTGATAAACATTGTCTATCTCACGGCATGTGCCTTCATCAGGTCATCAAGATGTTGCATTTTTTGAATGACGTCAATGAGGTTGAATCGACAAGAAAATGACAATTACGTCATAATCGCTAGTTTGAAGAGTGAAGGAGCTTGTACAGTGATAAATAGAATACCAGGTTTGGGTCTTTTGATATCAAGTTTACCAGGCTCAGCTTCAAGAATGCATGTTGAATCGCTCGACAAGCCTTGCGATTCAACAAGTATTCTCAAAGCCTTGCCTGGTAAACTTGATATCAAAAGACACTCACCTTGTATTCTCTATATACAGATCAGAAACAAAACAACCTGGTCTCTCTTCCTCAGCAAGATGATTGCCTAACTAGGAAGACACTATTCACCCTTTGTATACTAATGGATTCTTCCTTCTTGTTTGATGCAATAAACTTGGGATAGTCCATTATACATATCTAGGGGTGTCAGGTTATAATTAAAAATAAAAAAAAAAAAAAAAAAAAATAAAAAAAATATTGTATTCTTTTGTCTAAAGATCTTTTTTACTTTTACAAACAGGGTAGACCCTGATGAAATGCAGCATTATGCTGCATTTCATCTGGGTCTTCACTGTTTGCAAAATTACTCGTTTAGAGGTTTCCCAAATACAAAGGGTTAATAAAGCGTCACGTCACGAAATGAGGCCAGTGCTCCAGATAAATTTTGTACACAAAAATATGTACTCGTTGATTTACTTTTTAATGCTTAAAGTTATTTGTTAATGTTGAAAACCAATTGGAAACAAACATGAATGTAATTAAGAAATAGATTCATGCAGTAATTTATTGCTTAATATATCACTGGCTGGAGGTCAGTTGTTAAAGTGGATCAATCACGAGCTCGAAGCACGAGTGATTTATCCACTTACGACTGACCGACAGACAGTGATATATTAAGCAACTAATCACTGCCGGCACGAATTTATTTCGATTCTAACACACAAAAAGATAAAAATATGAACAAATTCTTCACAGTCTATAAAGATTCCGCCATCTTGAACAGAGCGTTAATATTTCCCGTAACTCTTGTTTGGACTGAAACGTGTTTTTTTACGTACATTTTGAATGCCCATTAGTTGTAAAAATGACATTTCGCAGTCTTTTGTCAGCGTTACAGAACAGTTAGACTGTACATGATAGATTACGTAATGATAATAAAACTGGCAACCGAATGACTTCATGTCAATCTGTGCAGTGATTTATCAACCATAAATTACTGAAATTTACCATTGGCTATATAGGCGATCAGTGTTGCAATTGTATTCAATGCGATATAACTGTTAGTGTGTATTGTGTTTCAGTATTTTGAGTCTTTTTTTTGCACTTGTCAGACTCATCCTTCAGGAACTGTCTGATCTGGGCTTACACTGCTTGCCCAGGCCTATCTTTCCCATAATTAGGGTAAAACAGTATTCCTCTCTTTCTAGGGTGACTATGCACATTCAGGCTTTCCAGAGATAGCCTATGGGAGATATGCTGACACTCTAGTACAGAAAGGTTATAAGGTGGCAAGAATTGAGCAGACAGAGACACCAGAGATGATGGAAAAGAGATGTAAAAATAGTAAGTGCAGGGCCTTTTCCAGCAATTTTGGGAAAAGGCCCCTTGCTGAAATTGGGAAAAAAAGATCGACTTAACCTCAAAATTGGGAGAAAATAAGGACATAGAACATTACAAGGGTAGCAAAATATATCCTCAAAATCAAGTTATTTTAGATTGTATTTTTTTTTTTTTTTAACTTTTCTTAATTAGGAAAATCAGACATGGTATTGGGAAAAAATGGCTATTTTTGATTGGGAATGGGGCCGAAATTCGGCCCCTAGAGATGGGCAGAAAAGGCCCTGAAGTGCATGGCTTGTTCTTACACAAGTTTTTTACCTGTTGCCAGGAAGCCTCACTTTGGAAACGGCTCCAAGAGCCGTTTTGGGGAGCCTAGAGCCCTTTTTGGAGCTGCTTCCCTCGACTATATAAAGCATGAGTGATTGCTGTTCAGGCATCATTAGATTCTCGACCACAGGGTCCAAAACATAGCAGGAAACCCTTGAAGAGTCTTATTATAGACGAACCTTAGGTCGGGCTAGATGTGTTCAAGCCATGGACAAAGCCCAGGAGTCCATAGTGGTGGCTCCCCTGATTAGATTTCTCTGTCACTGTCAAGTACTTTCTTGTTCTTAGACTAGTTTGAGATATACCATTGGGACGGTACCCAGATTTCTGTTTTCTGAGGTATTGAAAAACATATGATGTTTGTAATTATTGGAAGTCATTGTGGCACTTAAAAGGAGATTCACAGCAAATTGAGCTAGCATTTGCATAGGTCCAGTTAAGCAAACAATTTTTTAGTTTAAAATTGTAATTAGTTTCTTATCCATCAATTTAAACATATGTTTTGGGTGCTCAAAAGAACCATCTCATTGAGATGTTTTTTTTTAGTTTAGTACCCACAACATATGTTTTGGTTGAGAGAGAATTTTTTTTTCAATTACACACTCTTATCTGGAGGTCTGATCTGAGATTTTGGTAATTAACCCTTTACTCCATAATAACGCCTTTTGACGCCTTTGAAATATCATGTATTTGAAAATATTATGTAAAATGGAGCCTTTGCTCTTTTGGAGCAAATGCTCCATTTTCCATAATATTTTCAAAAATATTCAAAACTAAACTTTCAATGTCTAAAAATAGAAAATGATGTCATGATCTAAAAATAGCCTATGGCGTAAGGGGTTAACTTGAAGCATATGCGAGCAGCTAAGATTGAGTTGAGCATGTGCTTCTGTGCAGTCTCACCAAACTGAGCCTTCACACCATGCATATTCAAAACAGGAGTATAAAAACTATACTATGGCTCAAAATTTTATGATAGTATATAGCATGTGCAAAATTTTATGAGAAATGTTTTGCTTTGGCTCCCAGTGTGAATTTAAGACATTGCCCAAACCTTTGCGATATGTGTGGGATATCTCCCATCTGCCTCATTCCAGTGAAATGCTTTGGCAAAAAAATGAAGACCCCTCTATAAACCACTAGCAATATATAAACCTCTAGTGGTTTATAGATTTTGATCCATGTTGTTATATCACACCCAGATGTGACAACATGTGGTAAAGTGACATAATGCATGTGATGATTATTGTCATTTTATGAGCAGGCACAAACATGTTGTGTGTATTCATTGGAAGCATTGAACTAAAACAAACAGTTCTTCCATGTTAAAAAGTTAAGATAGGTATCAAATGGTTAATTTTCATTACTTTTCCTTGGTTAACTTGCATAAACAATTTAGTAATGTTGTTTCATAATATTGTAATGTGTGAGATTCACACATTCGTAATGTTTACAGAAAGCAGGCCTTCAGTTAAGGGTGCATAACAGAAAAATAATTTTCTTATTTCTCAACCAAAACATATGTTGTGTGTACTCAAAAGAACCGTCTCAATGAGCACACAAAACATATGCTAAAATTAATTGGTAAGAAAATATTTACAATTTTAAGCTGAAAATTTGTGTTTATCTAAACCTGTGAGAAAGTTAACTACAACCTGATGCAGATACTAGTCTACATTAGGCGCTCTACAAAGCTGTCCATGAAAGTCACCTATGGCAATGACGCCTGACCTTTTCACTATTTTCTATCCGGCGTGTAAAAATTTTTGGTACTTATCACATGCGTTAGATGCCCTTTTTTCATGTATGCGCATCTGTCTAGATGGCATAGAAGGGTAAATTTTGGCCTACACCACAATCTATGTTCCTACTTTAATTGTGCCAACATTGAAGGCTCTGTTGAGACTGCACTGATGCCCAGGCATGCCGGAGCCTTGGCTTCTTGCTGTTCAAGTTGTGATAATCGCATGAACTGGCTCATTTATTGCTTTCAGTGCCCAAAACACCAAGCAAGTTTGACAAAGTGGTAAAGAGAGAAGTTTGTCGAATCACAACAAAGGGTACAAAAACTTTCAGTTTCCTCACTGGGGAATGCACAGACTCCCAAAGTACATATCTTATGGCTCTATCAGAAAAGGTTAGTTAGTTTAACTGAGCCGCGACATGTGATTTCCAACAATGTGGTTTTTTGACAAGTGTAGACTCAGACTAGCATGTGCAGCCTCCTTTTAAGCTTTGAACCTCCAAATGATGTTCAGTCAGTAGCTTAGCAATCATAAAATATTCAAGCGACTAGCAAAGGCTCCTATCAGACTGCGCGTATGCACAGGCTGATCTGAGGCTTTGCTGGTCGCACATACCACATTGTTGGAAATCTCATGTTGCGTCTCAACTCTTTACTTACTAGTGGCGACCTTTGTCGTCTGCAGATAACCTTTGCAAACAGTTTGTACCCAGATCAGGACCGTCAGATCCCTGATCTGGATCCAA
This sequence comes from Loripinus fragilis, assembly GCA_964019695.1. Classification (NCBI taxonomy): domain Eukaryota; kingdom Metazoa; phylum Mollusca; class Bivalvia; order Lucinida; family Lucinidae; genus Loripinus; species Loripinus fragilis. The sequence continues at coordinate 52,311,162 of OZ026522.1, read as the reverse complement.
ACTGTTTATACAAACTATCAGGAAAGGTTAGTTTAACTCTTTCCTTACTAGTGGGGACTTTTGTGGTCTGCTGATAACCTTTGCAGACAGTCTGTACCCAGATCAGGACAGACAGAACGCGGTCCTGATCTGGATCCAAATTGTTTATACAAACTATCAGAAAAGGTTAGTTAGGATAACTCTTTCCTTGCTAGTGGCGACCTTTGTCGTCTGCAGATTACCTTTGCAAACAGTCTGTACCGAGATCAGGACCGACAGAACGTTAACCTCGGTCCTGATCTGGATCCAAACTATTTTTGCAAACTATCAGAAAAGGATAGTTAGTTTCACTCTTGACTTACTAGTGGCGACCTTTGTTGTCTGCTGATAACCTTTGCAAACAGTTTGTACCCAGATCAGGACCGACAGAATCTTGGTCCTGATCTGGATCCAAATAGTTTGGCACTCTGATAGTGCTCCTAAAATAATTTTTTGAAAAAGTTGATTTTGAAAGAAGTCAGCAGACAACAAAGCATGAAAAAATTACACAACCTTCAGTTAAAATAGTTTTCACAACTACCATTTACTCCCCTCATAATCAATTCAAACCTTCTATATCTGTATCATAGTAGCCTTTAGCAGACAATCGGAACATACAATATTTTCTCAGTTGCCATGCGCTGTAGACTGACAATCCTTTATGCAAATTTTATGTTTTTCAGCAAAGTGTACAGTGGGAATTTGTTCTTTTTCCATTTATTTCTTTGCTATGGATTCTGGTCACTCAGTGGGTGTGTGACATTTTGAGTCTTTTGTCTAACATGACATCCCATGAAGACAACCATCATTTCTTTCACAAATCTTTTGAGCTCTCAGACTGCAGATTAAATTTGCAGAGAGCATGGTGAATTTCTTTCAACCAGAAGGAAGAATTCATTAGTATACAAAGGGTTAAACACAATTTCTAGCTATATTTTGGCAAATTTCTTTCTGTTTGACAGGAGAATGATTCTGAAGGCTGCAGTACCTATGGTGTTTGTTTTGTGGACACTTCCATTGGGAAATTCCATGTAAGTACCATAGCAATCATAATTGAGCCACGACATGAGATTTCCAACAATGTGGCATTTTGACTAGTGTAGACTTAGATGCCCCTGTGCAACCTCCTTTTAAGCTTAGAAAACTCCAAATGATGTTTAGTCAGTAGCTTAACAGTCATAGAATATTCGAGCGACTTGCAAAGGCTCTGATCTGACTGTGCATAGGCGCAGGCTGATCTGAGCATTTACTGTCGCACATACTACATTGTTGGAAGGAATTAACAAACAACTTAGCCAGATCAGATGTTTCCTTGATAATTGTCAGTTTTAAAAGAATAATTTACATAAATCAGCGATACAGAGAAAAATTTCATTACAATAGACAGTATTTAAACCTCATGGCATTATAATTATTTGATTTTTTTTTTTTGCAAGAAACGTTAAGATTTTGCCATGGTAACACAACGTTGTTATGGACGTCACTTCATATGTATTTCACTTGTGGTTTATTAATTTTAATACATGGCATAATATACAGTTATTTCATGCCTGTTTGTAGTATAGTCAAAACTGTTACCGCGAGGTGCTGTGGAAGACCTGATGCACTATTGCACAAGGCCGAGCGCAATGGTGCTTCAGGTTGTCCACTGTACCGAGGGGTAATAGTTTGACTATACAACAAACAGACATGAAATAACTGTTTTATTACCCAACCCATTTGATGAGCAGCGTTTCTTGCATAGAGTTGCTGTAGACGATGCGGTTTTGTTGTAAAACACAAAATTTCACCAAATCTACTCAATTTTGGTCTCAAAATGTTCTGCTCGTTCTGACTAAGAAAACGAGTACCCAAACTTTATGTTTCTGACCATAAACAACGGAGTTATTGGAGTTTAAAGTTGCCAAACCATGTCTTATTTTCACCATTGTTGTATCACGTCTCCTTTCATAAACGAACCGTACGCCCTTTGTTGTCGCGCATGTCGATAAGCACCTGTGTGTTTTTAACAGGGAAGCGGGAAACCAGGCCAAGGTATAGTGCCAGTCAATAGTCAAATTTATAGTTCAGTGACTCATGACATTGCAAAAAATAGACAATTACTCCGTAAATAGACGGTTGGGTAATAATGCATCATATCACTCCCAGATGTGACATGATAAACAACCAATAAAGTACTGTATGCACTTAAAAAGAATATGCACTTTTTGGTTGGAATATGGAAATACAGTGCAGTCCCTTTATAACATACCTCGTTATATAACACGGTCATGTTGTATATAACACAGTCATGTTATGGCTCCCAATTTTTTTTTTAAATAGAATTTTACAAAGGACCATTTCATGGTCATTTTCCTATAATTCTTTTGTAAAATTGTCCCTTAATAACACAGTTCACTAATTTATAAACAGTCCATTCCTATGAACCCCAAAATAGCCTTTTAAAGAAACTGCACTGTATTTGCTTAAATGTAACCATGTTACACTGTTTTCAGATTGGTCAGTTTGTAGATGACAGACATTGTTCCAGATTACGGACACTTGTAGCACATTACCCACCTGTTCAGGTGAGTCCTTTAACTTTTCCCGCCATGTGTTTTTGCCATTCATCACAATACAAATGCAATCATAGTCCGACTCATATTGAGAGTTAGATTTATAAGATGAAAAAATGTTTGTCCTATGACTAGTTTGGAGGATGCTGGTTGATAAGATTGTAGTTATTCCTTCCCAGTAGGGCTGCATATCAGTCAAATCTTTCGATACGATATTTGTATCGATACAAAATGATCGAAATTCGATATATCATATGATACGTTTTCCCCGACTCTTTCTAGTGAAATATCCTCACTCAATATTAAAAGCCTACATCCAATTAATTAAGCGATTATTTTTACTTCACAAAGCTGATTTTTATACTTGTTCTTGTCTTTATAAAGCTTAACTTTTATTTTGAAACTCAAACAGATACTTCCATATGCCTTTGCTCTGTCTGCAGAATGTTTTTAAAAGCCCAACTTGTTATTAAAAATTACAGATAGATAATCTTTCAATCTGCCAAAATTAAATGCCTTACAAAAATATTTAGGTTACTGCCTTAATTATTAAGACCTTGCTTTTATTTACTCAAAAATATCATGCTTATTATTTTTGAAACTAGGCTCCTAAATACAACTAATTATTTTCTCTGTAATGCCAGACATGTTAAGATTAACGGATCTCCCGTGTCACTAACGGAAAACTCAGCCTTTTCCGCAAAACAGATTTTTAAAAAAAATCATGGATTTTCAAAAATCCGCTCATAGTCACCGTTTTTTGTTAAAAGCCATTTCTTGTGACAATTTGGCGGAAGTCGCCGAGAAAAATCAATATTGCATTCTCGCGAGACCTGACGATACCTCATCAAGCGAGCTTCCTGTTTGCGACAATGATCAATATTGATATTGTAAGGAAGCTTGGTAGTTTCGAATAGCTGTCAGGTATAGCGTCTCAAAGTCGCTGAAAAATCGATATCAATTAAGGGCTTGAATGTAAACCGAATAATACAGGTACAAATAATCCAAGCGGCTGTATAACTTGATGAACCCAACAAAGATGGCGAAACGCGAATCATCGCCAGGGATTAGCCCAGCAAAAAAACAATACGGTATAGAAGCGGGTCAAATTTTAATGCAGAATATACAAGAACGTTTGACTGTTTTATGGCCATCGACCGGGGCAAGCAGCAGGCGTACTGCAAGGTTTGCAGTAAGCATTACAGCGTCTCTCATGGCGGGATTGACGACGTCCATAGACATGGGGAAGGCTAAAAGCATATTGAACTTTTCAACGGATTTTTTTAAAAAATCACAGATTTTCCGCGCGTTGTCCCGCATTTTTTTTTTCAGAAACTTAACATGTCTGGTAATGCAAGCCTAGTGGACGGGGAACCTGTCCGAGATTTCCTCAATTCCAGAACAAAAACATCATAACTAATGGAGGAAAGTAAAGTTTAGTTTAAAAAGATTGTTCTCTCATTTACAAACAAAATTAAACACATAATGGAATAGATTGTGGAAGGAAATAACAATTTTGGGCAGAAGGAAACAGTGCAAACTTTCTTGAAATGACGATCAATATTTTTGTTTGATACACAAACGTTCGATACGGTGCATATATTGAACCTAATAAACTGGTTTCCGATATAAACCGTGAACCGGTACGCAGCCCTACTTCCCAGACATCTCCTTAGATTGGTTAAAAATACCCTTTTTTCAAAATCAAATTTTAAGACAAATAGTTTAATCAAACACGACAAGAGCATTGTTTCTGTACATTCAATAGCCTTTTAGTGTAGCAGAAGCCATTAGGGCATGCTATAAACAAATTCCTAAGATTCTACAGATTTCCAGAAGTAGTCATCATTTTCAAAAAAATCAAATGATACAAAATTAGAGCCATGGACTTGAACAGAAATTGATTTATCCAAAACCTCTTTTGATCCGATACTTTGACTATCTTAACAAAGACAACATCTACAGGAAGCTGGGATTCTGCCTCTGTGTCTAGTGGAGCAGGGTTCACACGGACCTGGGAAAGTCCTTGAATTTGACGTTGGTCCTGGAAAACTCCTGGAATTCGGAAAAAGTGCCCTTGGTCCTGGAATTGTACTTGAATTTGTAAAATCATCATTGAAAATATTAATTAGTCCTTGAAAAATATAAAATACAACGAGTCCTTTTAGATTTATGGGATGCGCAAAAAAAAAACCTGTGAAAATTGCAAAAAAACTGAGTGAAAATCGCTAGATACACGTTGGAAGAGCGAGGTGCGACTCATATTCTATTCTATTTGTGTGGTAGTCCCGGTTTTTATCACCGGAATCAGAATCAAAGAAAACGAGTGAAACTTTTCACTTCCACGTTTCTGGCTGGAAAATGAGCATTTTTCGCATTGTTTTATAAGAAATTGGGAAGAAATTGAGTCCTTGAAAAATAAAAGTCCTGGAAAAGTCCTGGAATTCTGTTTTCCCATTTCCATACGAACCCTGTGGAGTGTATGGCCAGTCTATTGGACGGGGTTAACATTATTGTCTATGGAAAATTATCCGTTGTACCTTTAAATATTTTTAGCAGTGAATATATTGTGGGTACTTAAAAGAAATAACAGTACCTCAGTACCCACAAATATACCTTAGATAGAAAATAGTGAAAGTAATATTTTAGACAGCTCACAAGACTATTGTATTATTACTTATTATACCTCACGTGAATTCCTCATACAAAACTTCCATAGACGAACGACTGATATTTTATAATGTCACCCGCTGCTATAGCGACAGCGAATACTGTCACTCGTTTGCCATAGCAGCGGGTGATATTGTAAAATATCAGTCGTTCATCTGATGCGCAACGGCAATGCACGTACGGTTCGTTCACGTCAGGATACGTTCCACAGCAATGGCGGACATGAGGCATAATTTTGACCACTTTCAACTCCCAATAACTTCGTTGTTCATGGTCAGAAACATAAAGTGTGGGTACTCATTTTCTTAGTTAGGACGAGCGGAACATGTTGAGACCAAATTTGAGCCGATTAGGCGAAATTTTCTAGTTTGCATCAAAATCACATACTGTAAAGTATGATGCTGCTTAAATGACACTATTATGACGTAATTTATTTAACCGAACATCAGTGATCAATTCGAGCAATCAAATGGTTAAAAACAGAACCATTTTTGTGAAAAATATATCTTCTCTCATTAATGCATTCCCTTTGGAACTCCCCTCACCATGGTAGGTCTAAGAGAAAACAAACAGTAGAAAATAAAGGATCTAATGTTCTGTTCGGTATAATAAAATAAATATTACATTCCCTGAGAGGGTGATATTCGAAAATATCATCCCTCGAAATATGATTATCAACCTCGGCTGGGCCTTGGTTGATAATCACATTCCTTGGGATGATATTTTCGACTATCACCCTCTCAAGGAATGTAATATTTATATAATATGCCTAAAGTCACTCTTTAACTCTTTCCTTGCTAGGGGCAACTTGTCATCTGCTGATAACCTTTACAAACAGTTTGAACCCAGATCAGGACTGACAGAACACCTGATTTGGATCCAAACCATTTGACATGCTGATAGTGTCCCTGAAAAAGTTAATTTTGAAAAAAATCAGCAGACGACAACAAAAGCATGAAAAATTTCCCAGCATGCAAAGAAATAAAGAGCAATCCAGTAGGCCTAGAAATCTAATATTTGGTCTAAGCCTTCATCTACATCTACTTAATACTTGTGTGTGCAAGCTAGCAGTGAAAGCTATGGTGAGACTGCCCAGATGCCAAAGTCTTATTGGCTGACGCTTTGGATTATGAAAACTGTGGCGTTGAGCCAAAAGAGTCAACTTATTTTCTCTTCTTTTCTTTTAAATTTAGATTCTGCTTGAAAAAGGACATCTTTCTCAGAAAACACAGCAGATGATCTCCAACAATCTTACCTCCATCATAAAAGAGTCACTTGCTCACCGCACAGAATTTTGGGAAAGCAGTAAGACATTGAAGGTGTTATCAGAAGAGGATTATTTCAGGAACAAAGAGAGTGAAGAAATTGAGTGGCCAGAGGTTTTGAAGAAAATGATGTCAGACAGTAAGTATGACTTTTATCCAACATGCATCCTTTTATTGGGCTTATCGTGAGAAAACCTGATTTTGTTCATGCAAACAGCAAAGGTGCAGACCAGCCTGCGCATCCATGCAGCCTGATCAGTTCTTTTGTTATTGGCTTTCTGAAAAGTATTAGAATCTACACTTTCTTCAGGCATTATGCTACATTTCATCTGGGTCTTCACTGTAAACCCTTCAAGCGCCAAGAAAAAAAGTGCATCTGAAAATGTCGTCTGCTGAAGTGGTCTGCCCCAAATAATTGTCTAACATTACTGACGAATTAAGTATAGAAGCAAACAGTGTGGACCCAGAATGGACTCTTCCTATAGGAGCAGTCTGATCTGGGTCCGCACTGTTTGCCATAGAGGCTTCTTAAACATTTCAGCAGACGAGAAAAGCAGACGACTTTTCTTTGCGATTGGCGCTTTAAGGATTAAAGTACTCATTTAGGGGTTTCCCAAATACATAGGGCTGGAGGAGGAAATTGAGAATATGGCAGCATTTAGACTTTGGAGTAGTCTGATCAGGGCTTATCAGGTTTGCTTTCATGGTTGAAGTAGTCTGTAGTGCATTTGAAAATATGTTGCAGATAGGGCTTCTGCGAGTATTCTAATACTCTGATATTTGCTGATCTGACTAGAAAATAGAGTAGGAATATTTGTCACTGCCAAAATCGTTGGATCGCAATCTTTTTTTCTTTCTTTTTTTAACAACTGCTTTTTTTAACAACTGAAACAAATAGTTTTTCGGTAAAATGGTCCAGGCAAATGTGCTGCAAAAGGAATTTAAAGAATAATTATCACATACGTTTTACCATGGCTAAACTGTATTTATGTACTTAGCCTTTAGGCCTTATAAATCAGTCTGTTATCCCTTCTTGAGCTCAGTAAAAACTTCTCTTGTTATTGTCTCGTAATATCTCTCGGTATTTGGTGATGCGCGATATTGGAGACTGTTGTAACGGTTGTGTGCTAAAACGGCGGAACAAGCAACCAGTACTAGCTCTGATGACGTCATTTGTTCAGCCGCAAACACTTATTTAACAATGGCAGAGCGCTATAGAAATTTGTGGTTCGATCTGTGAATTGTTACTCATGAATCAAGGATCAGATTGAATCGCCACTTGCCCAATGATCCACAGCCCTAGTTGCAGACGTAATAGCCAGACAAAATTTTCAGATAAAACATATTGGCAGGATAAGAATTAAGATAAAGATAATCTTCAGGGACAGAAATAATAATCATAATCTGAAAATTCTAACCTGACCCCTAGATACAAACAATGAACCATCCCACATATACAGTAAAACCTGTGTAAAACAGCCACTCTCAAAAAGACCAAATATTGGTATTCAAGACCAGTTATCGCTTAATATAGGTCAAAATATTCAGATTCTGCAATACTTACTTTCAACCTTCATTAGGCTACCATTTGTCATTAAGATCTTTGTTTTGTCTATTTTTGAGTGGCCATTTTACACCGGTTTTACTGTATTGTATCAAATCAGATGGTAGAGTCTATCAGTATATATAGGGTTAACAGGTCAACTGTTTTGCTGTTTTGTAGCTGATACACTTGGTCGAACAGCATCAGAAGAATACAACTTGGCAGTGAGTGCTCTAGGAGCTGTGACTTGGTGAGTGAATTATGTTCCCAAATATAAAGGGGGTGGGGGACTCTTTGCATATTTTTTTTGCAGCTTGCATATGCAATAAGTACCAAAATCTCATGAACTGTCACATGAACTAACTATATTGTATCTTCTTACAAAATCAATCACCTATAATTATCTGGACCGCAATATGAGAAAACCTGTCATCGGGGTTTCTGACATATTGAGATTAAAACCAGCCCTCTCAGCTATTGAGACGAGCTATAAACGTAGCAAGTATAGATATGATACTTTCAAATAAGCAAATAACAAAAGCGCTGATCAGACTGCTGCACTGGTCTGCGCCTTTGTTGTTCGCAAACACCGAAGCCAGGTTTTCTCACATCGAGTCCCATTACATATAGGTGACTAGCAAAGGCTGTGATGAGGCTGTACAAACACCCTGTCTGGCCAGTTTTCACTGCTTTCATACACAGAGTATAGAAGTAGATGAAGGCTCAGTCAAGAAATTAGAAAAGCTGAGCAGGTATGTTAGACCCTTTCCTTCAGGGATATTCGTGCTGGGCTCCACCCACTATGAATAATTTTTTAAATAAACTTTCATGTTGGTACATAGAAGAAAGAAATTACTTGTCAGGTCCACTAGTGTACGCATAGATATATTAATATTTCCATAAGCAGAGTAGACCATGATCAAGCAGCTCTTACAAGAACTGTCTGACCTGGTTCTGCTCTGTATGTAAAAGCGTTAAAATGTGTCTTTTGGGGTAAAGGGTTAAACAAAAGTCCAGATAAGGAAATTTTGTTGAGCGTAACACTGAAATTGTTTTGTGTACTCAAAAGAACCATCTCATGTTTTTTTAAGTACCCACAGCATATGTTTTAGTTAGAAATAAGAAAAATAATTTTGAGTTATTCGCTCTTATCTAGAGGCCTGTTTAACCCTTTACCTCATAGAGTTGCCTTTTGACGCCTTTGAAAACACAGCAGACGGAGATCAGGCAGCTCTTGTAAGAGCTGCCTGAACAGGGTCTACTCTGTGGGCTTATGGAAATATAATTAGATATGATACTACTCTAGTGGACCTGACAAGTTCATCTTTGTCCTATAGATGTACAAACTTGAAAGTTTATTTAATGAATTATTCATAGTGGGTGGAGCTTAACATGAATATTCATGAGGGAACGGGTTAAAAGGTGTCTTTGCTCATATCATATGGCTTAAGCACCATCAACTAACTGGCGGGCCACATATCATTTTGCAGGTATTTACAGTACAGTCTACTAGACGAGGAGCTGCTGTCGATGAAAAACTTTGAACTTTACCAACCCTTAGATACGCAGGCTACTTTGAAAAACAATAATGTTAAAAAAGTGGTTGACTTCAGTATCAAACATATGGTAAGTGTGAAAAATGTTTTTTTTTAAATTTGGAAAACATGTAAGTGATTTTTGTTGATGAACCACCATCCCCACACCCAACCCTCCTTAAAGTTATCAGTAGATGCACCCTAAACAATGAGGCCTGGTCGATATTTATCCCTTGCTGACCTGGGATTTATCTTTTTTGAAAACACTGTAAATCTAGATAAGCTGGCTCTTGATCCACTCTCCTTGTAAATACATGCACATATCTGGAATGCTGCAGCAGTGCAGGTTAACAGGATAAAAATTGGGAAGGAGTGTAACAGTAGAACATAAAATATTCAGCATAACAAGGGTTACATGATTGAAAGCGTACCGTCAGACAAGTGTTTAAAAAGCGTCATCAGACCAAATTGTATGGAGGAAAAGGGGGCTATGAGCAATCCACGGCTATTAATTAATCCACAGGAAAAACAAATGCCAGTGGACAAAAAATCCACCCCTCCGCCCAGTTTTGGTAATTACCAGTGAAATCTAGAAAGGACAAGTAATTCTTCCCAAAGTGCTCGTCGTGTAGGATGAGTGCTAAAATCTGAGGCATTTTTTATGATTACTCAAGTTAGTTATTTCACAGCTAAAAATGGATATTACACAGACAGTTATGACAACCTGTCAAGGTGGCTTGGTCACTGGATGGGTATTCACTGTGAAATCTTTTTGTCAGTGTCTGGGATGCAGTTATCAAACTGAGTGGGTAAATATCATTTGAGCAGTGATATAACAAACTTTATATGTCATATTACACTCTTATGTTGAATTGTGTTCTTTTTTTTTGCATACGCTTTTAAAGAATAAGTGCATGTTTATGAAGGACCAGTGAAAATTGTAAGCCACTCGCCCTGTAGGACAAGTGCAATATTGAAATATTTTTGTCCCCTGAACGCCATCTGACATCCGGAAACATGTGGGAATGACGTTGCATTATAATGATCTCCATGGTATATTGGACTGCAGTGTATTTACATTCCATTGTATGTTAAGCATAAATCACATCATCTCTTTGCATACTGGATATTTTTTCATGCTTTTGTTGTTGTCTGCTGACTTTTTTCAAAATTAACTTTTTCAAAAATTCTTTCAGGTACTCTATCAGAATGTAGGTCCTGATCTGGAACCAAACCGTTTGACACTCTGATTGTGTTCCTGAGAGAATTTTTTGAAAAAAATAATTTTGAAAAAAGTGAGCAGACTGAAAAAAATATCATTGCCAATTGCCCAGCATACAAAAAGTTGAAGTATCAATTGTATGTGTTATAGGTTTTAGATGGAGTAACATTATCAAATCTTGACATAACAGAGAACAGTTCTACGGGATCAATAGAGGGAACATTACTAGAGAGGCTCGACCAGTGTGCCACTCCTTTTGGTAAGTTGACTATTGGTTCAACTTCCTTTATCTTGACATTACGGCAAACAGTTCTACAGGATCAATAGAGGGAACATTACAAGAGAGGCTAGACCAGTGTGTCTTTCTTTTTGGTAAGTTGGTTATTGGTTCAACTTCCTTTATCTTGACATAATAGAGAACAGTTCAACGGGATCAATAGAGGGAACATTACTAGAGAGGCTAGACCAGTGTGCCACTCCTTTTGGTAAGTTGGTTATTGGTTCAACTTCCTTTATCTTGACATAACAGAGAACAGTTCTACGGGATCAATAGAGGGAACATTACTAGAGAGGCTCGACCAGTGTGCCACTCCTTTTGGTAAGTTGGTTATTGGTTCAACTTCCTTTATCTTGACATAACAGAGAACAGTTCAACGGGATCAATAGAGGGAACATTACTAGAGAGGCTCGACCAGTGTGCCACTCCTTTTGGTAAGTTGGTTATTGGTTCATTTTCCTTTATCTTGACATAACAGAGAACAGTTCAACGGGATCAATAGAGGGAACATTACTAGAGAGGCTAGACCAGTGTGTCTCTCCTTTTGGTAAGTTGGTTATTGGTTCAACTTCCTTTATCTTGACATAACAGAGAACAGTTCTACAGGATCAATAGAGGGAACATTACTAGAGAGGCTCAACCAGTGTGCCACTCCTTTTGGTAAGTTGGTTATTGGTTCAACTTCCTTTATCTTGACATAACAGAGAACAGTTCAACGGGATCAATAGAGGGAACATTACTAGAGAGGCTCGACCAGTGTACCACTCCTTTTGGTAAGTTGGTTATTGGTTCAACTTCCTTTATCTTGACATAACAGAGAACAGTTCTACGGGATCAATAGAGGGAACATTACTAGAGAGGCTCGACCAGTGTGCCACTCCTTTTGGTAAGTTGGTTATTGGTTCAACTTCCTTTATCTTGACATAACAGAGAACAGTTCTACGGGATCAATAGAGGGAACATTACTAGAGAGGCTAGACCAGTGTGTCTCTCCTTTTGGTAAGTTGGTTATTGGTTCAACTTCCTTTATCTTGACATAACAGAGAACAGTTCTACGGGATCAATAGAGGGAACATTACTAGAGAGGCTCGACCAGTGTGCCACTCCTTTTGGTAAGTTGGTTATTGGTTCAACTTCCTTTATCTTGACATAACAGAGAACAGTTCAACGGGATCAATAGAGGGAACATTACTAGAGAGGCTAGACCAGTGTGCCACTCCTTTTGGTAAGTTGGTTATTGGTTCAACTTCCTTTATCTTGACATTACGGCAAACAGTTCAACGGGATCAATAGAGGGAACATTACAAGAGAGGCTAGACCAGTGTTTCTCTCCTTTTGGTAAGTTGGTTTATAAGTTGGTTTAACTTCTTTAAACTTTAACTCAATACCTTCTAGTATTGTCTGCTGATAACCTTTGCAAACAGTTTGGACCCAGATCAGGCCCAACAAAAAGTCGGGCCTGATCTTGATCCAATCTGTTTGATAATCTGATCATATTCCTTAAAGCATTTACAAAAAAGTTGATTTTGAAATGAAAAAAAAGCAGATGACAAAAAAGCGGGAAAAAAGGGATTTCTCATAAACTGTATGAGCTTCAGCTTTGAAACTGGGTAAGCAGGTAGGTGATGAGTTAATTGGTTACCTGGTGAACTTTTGAAGGAATGCCGAAAAATATTATCAGAGTTATGGACCTTGTTTAAGAAAAAAGTACCAGACTAAAGGACAAGCATATGGTTGGTGGCACCATATTTTATAAACATAATACAATGCAATCCTTTTATAACACACCTTGTTATAACACACATTTGGATATAAAACCGTCATAATTATACAGTTAGGGCTCCAAAATTATTTTACCAAGATGGAATTTTACAAAAGAATTATAGGAAAACGGCCATGAAATGGTGAGGAGCGTTGTAGAGTGCTTGACTCAAGATCGAGGGGTTGCAGGTTCGAGCCTCACAGTAGGCACTGCATTGTGTCCTTTAGCAATACACTTTATCCTCTGCTTAGTACTGTTTCAAACTAGGAAGACTTTGCCTGACATAACTGAAACATTGTTGACTGGGACGTAAAGAATCAAATCAAATCAAACAAAACAGCATGAAATGGTAATTTTCCTGTAAATCCTTTATACATTGTCCCTTTTTAACATTGTTTCACTTATAACATGGTCCATTCCTATGGACTCTAAACATAGTGTTTTAACCCAAAAAGCGCCAATCACAATTGCAGCACACGACCAATTTTGCAACATCTTTCCTTGTTTTCGAAAATAATAAGGTATGATATACCATGAGGATCATCTGCCAGCAGACGATTCTCATGAAAAGTCATGCCTTATTTGATATTTTTGAAAAAGCAGCAAAATTTGAAATTGTCGTCTGCTGCAAATTGTAGTTGTCGCTTTATGGGCTAAAGGGACTACACGGTATTTAGTTCCCAACATTTTCTACAGGTAAAAGATTGTTCCGTCAGTGGCTGTGTGCCCCATTATGTAATCCCAGTACTATCAATGACAGACTGGATGCTGTGGATGATCTGATTGGCTGTCAGGATGTGGTTGCCGAGGTTACAGAAATGTTGAAGAAACTTCCAGATCTCGAGAGGCTTCTGAGTAGGTATGTATTTAGTCGTAGGATTGCCAATGACTGACAAATAGAAGATCTAACAGAAGTGATAATGTATTAACCCTTAAACCCCACTGGCAACAAAAGTCGTCTGCTTTTCTCGTCTGCTGAAATGTTTAAGAAGCCTCTATGGCAAACAGTATGGACCCAGAACAGACTGCAGTCTGTTCTGGGTCCACGCTGATTGCTTCTATATTTAATTCGTCGGTAATGTAAGGTAATTATTTGCAGCAGACGACTTCAGCAGACGACATTTTCAGATGCATTTTTTTTAAGGGTTAATGAATTTATCAAACAAGTTTGGAAAAAGAGATAAAATTCAAGGCTTGCCAAACATTTTTTTTCCAACAAGTTTAAAATTATATAATATAAATAGTTCATGGATATTATATGACAATAAAATTGTTAAAAGAAATCGAAATTTGTTGTGTGGAAATGTTGGATTTTGTCATTATATAGGCAAGGCTATTGTGGTCATTACTGTAAAAGCTTAATTTTGGTGGCAGGAATATTGGCAAGTTTTCATGCATGGACCAATTCTATCATTTTGGTGTAGTGAAATAACTTAAGGTTCTGGAAATCTGTCAATTTAGTATTTGTCTTATCTTTATACAAAATAGCAAGGGAGCGCAGTGGCTCAGTGGTAGAGTGCTTGACTCGAGACCGAGGGGCCACGGGTTCAAGCCTCACTGGCGTCACTTTGTTGTGGTCCTTGAGCAAGACACATTTATCCTAGCTTAGTACTGGTTCAACCAAGGAAGACCTGCCCTGTTTAACTGAAAGATTGTTGATGGGACGTAAAGAATCAAATCAAACAAACAATATAGCAAACTGGCTAGCTGGATCAATTCACTTAACTGAAGTCACACCTACTTAACTGTTTGTTTACTAGTACCATCTGCTGATAACTTATGCAAACAGTTTGGAGCCAGATCAGGCCTGACAAAATGTCTGACTTGATCTGGATTAAAACTTTTAGACACCCCTGAAATAATTTTTCAAAAAAAAGGAGATTTTGAAAATAATTAGTAGAAGATAAAACACACAAAAAATTACCCAGTATGCAAAGAGTTAAATCACTAACTGTAAGGTATACCTCAGATTAATTGTGGGAGATTTAACATGATTATGATTGTGGAGCTATGTCATGTGTTAAGTCATTGTTGCATTGGTCGTTTAAATACACTATCATGTGACTTTTGATTGAGATTCTGGCCATGGTTTGGAAATGTATGTTGCCTTATTGATTGATATAGGCTTCTTGTTTGATGACTGTGGTTTCACTTTGCAGAATTCACACCCTTGGAACAGCTAAAAATAACAAGCACCCAGACGGCAGAGCTATCATGTATGAAGATGTTACATATAGGTAAGAATACTTAAGAGTTTCTCTTTCACTTATTTAGGTATCAGTCACATACCAAAAATTTAATTTTCTTATTTCTCAAACAAAACATATGTTGTGGGTACATAAAAGAACCATCTAAATGAGACTGTTCTTTTGAGCACCCAAAACATATATGTGAAAACTGATGGGTAAGAAAATACTTACAATTTTACGCTCAAAAATTTTATTTATCTAAACCTATGGGTATGTAAATGTTCTAAAACTTCAATTTTTTTTTCTCTTTCTGTTCTCAAATAAAGTATTGGTTTTCAGGGCTGGAATTCAAAAATGGCTGTCTGAATAGCAAACTGCCAAGACCCTGATCAGACTGCTTCTGAGTTTGCTAAGACCCTGATCAGACTGCTTCTTCAGAAGCAGCCTGATCTGGGTCTGTGCTATTTGTTTAGGCTTTTTTAACTGGCAACTAGTGTTTGAAATTTTAGAACAGTTTCAGTAAGAATACCTGCAGTTTCTCTTTTATTCTCCTCACAAACTTTGAGTTGGGGTATACTCATGGGTGAATGTTTTCAGGAGTATTCCTGAATTGAGGGTTTTGAGGCAGACTTTCAGCCTCAAAGTACTTTTAAATTAGGCAGATTAAAATAGCTTATCATATGACATCGCGTCAGGGAGTGAAATAACGCCATGCAATAAAATCAATAAACCAATAGCGGTTTACAGATTTTAGGGAAACATTATGATGTCCATAACAATGTTGCGTACATACTGACAAAATTATAATGTTTTCTTACGCCAAAAATGAGATTTCAAAGTAATCTTAATGTCATATGATAAATAGAATCTATCATTCATGCTCATGTTTTATTGAATTTATTAAACTCGTTGCAAAAAAGGGATAAAATGCTCGACAAGCCTCGCGTTTTATCTCTTCTCCTCAGCTCGTTTGATGAATTTAATAAAACATGAGAACTCATGTAAGATCCTTTATTTCTCTTGATTGATTTATTTTCAGATTATCTAAAGACACTGTAAATTCAGAAAATTTTATGAGAGTTTTGTTTTCACAAAACTTCACTTATTCTCAAGAATTACTTTTTAGTCATCTATCTATCAGATATATCATTTTGTCCCTGAGATGTCAAGAAAAGACAGATTATACAATGCATTTTTTAAAAGCTAGTTTCATAATTGGAACAGTAAGTCTGTAAAATTGCAGGCTTCAAGTGGTTAGTTTTTTTTCTATTTGTATTGTAAATGTTCTAAAATTTTGAACACTATTTACCTTCTGTTTTCCAAGAAAATGTGAGCTATCAGGGCTGGAATTAACAAAATGCTTGTCTGAGTAGCAAACAGGGAAGACCCTGATCAGACTTTTTCTTCAGAGGCAGTCTGATCTGGGTCTGCCCTGTTTGTTTAGGCCTTTTTGGCAGGCAACTAGCATTCAGAATTTTAGAACATTTACCGTATTACCGTATGCTTTACTTTTCAGTAAGAGGAAGATAGAAGACTTCCTAGCTACTCTGAATGGATTCAAGGTCGCCACAAAGATTGCCAAGAAATTCAAATCTGTTGCCCAGAATTTCAAGTAAGTTTGAGAGCATAAGTACCAGGTGGGGATTAGGTGTTGGGGTTGGGGCCAGCAGGTTTCCCCATCTCATTTTCCAATATTAGGTGTACACCTCAGATGCTGCTGTGGAATTAGATTGTTTAGAAGCAACATTGCATTGGATGGTTGGCCAAAACTCAGATAAATTTTCACTAATACATTTTCCTACTTTATTCCTTCTTTCTTGCAATGGGAATTCATCCTACCTTTGTGCTAAGAGTCGCTTCTAATGTTACAATATAGGGAGTGCTGTGGCTTAGTGGTAAAGTGCTTGTCTCGAGATAGATGGGTTGTGGGTTTGAGCCTCACCGGCATCACTGCATTGTGTCCTTGTCACACATTAATCCTTGCCTAGTAATGGTTCAACCCAGGAAGACCCGTGACCCGTTCCAACATAACTGTAAAATTGTTGACTGGGACATAAAAAATCGAATCAAACAAACAAATAATATTACAATATTTTACATGGCCTTGCTCATTTGTTTTCAGATCTAAATTGTTAAGAAAGACAATGACTGTAGAAGGTGAGGATTCTGAAGGTTACCTCCCTTGTCTTGATGAAGATCTCCAGTTCTTTGAGGTAAACAGGATTTTAGTATATTACACTTTTGGTTCTGTTTTCATGCTATATTTAGCTCATCTTAGCACATCTGAGCACAAAATGGTCCAAGTGAACAATATGAATCAGTCAATGTATCTCATTCGGGAAAGTCCGTCACAATTCGAGAATCGAATTGTGCCTCGGGTGTATATAAGGAGCATTACGCATAGTACTATGTACCAAAAAGCTCCATTTTGTTAGCCGTAACTGGCGTATGGAAAATTAGTTCTGTAGCATGAGGGTTCAGCTCTATTAAAATTGATTATTCTGATTATACAGAAGTTTAATCAGCAGAATAAATGAAGTTTATGTTTTTTCAATAAAATATCGCTATAGCTATAAACTTCATTTATGACCGTTTGTTTTGCTGCAATCACACTTGTTATTGTGTAAACATGGTTTCTGTGATGTCAGCGTCACGTTATATAGCGTCAGCATCACGTTATCACCTGCGTTATCAAAGTAGAACCTTGATGTATATCCGTGGTCTGATTCCACGGAATTTCACGGAATTACCTGAGGCAGTTCTGATTGTGTTCATCTTTGTTGTCATTCATTTTCCATTGTCAGCAATTTGCTTTAAATAACTACATGTACTCCCAAACTATTTGACCAATTTTTACCAAACTTTTGGAAAGCTCAAGCTGATTGATCCTTCCAAGAACATGGTGGCCAGGGGATGTTATTTTGCAGCTAAAATTTCTCCTGAAACATGATCAGAAATCAAAATATGGCAGAAATGGTAACTTGGTGGTGGTGGTAGTGGGAGGGGGTGTTGAGGGTGTGTTGGTTCTTTATACCATTTTAGCCCTCTTATTAGTAACTTTTGAAGAAAATAAAAAGATAACTTTCTAATTATTAGTGGTAATACATTAGTACATGTATGCATTATTTTGTGCAAAAATCATTATGCCATATCATCACAACATCAATACCTTAGGTGCCAAATGGCAATACTATTGGCATAAATGGACTGAAATATATTACATGTAATTCACTTTTATTTGTTTATTGAGAAACTAGCAATATGTCGTTGTAATTCTGTTTTCTATATTGTTCTAACAGGCACTTTAACTTTCGTTTTAGAATGCCTTTGACCACAACAGAGCCAAAAAAGATGGTGTCATTGTTCCCAGCAAGGGTAAGAACAACAAAAATATTCTATTGGCAGGTTTGGGGCATATGCAATAATAAACAAAACCTCATGTTCTAGCCCAAATGATTTTGAAATATGGATATACATGTATAGTACTATTATTTTGACTTACAAATATAGTGTAACAACTCCAGAAAACAAACAAAATGTTGAAAAGGGCAAGGAAATTTTAATAATGAAGTTTAAATCAGTATTTCATATACATTAAATGTTCTAAAATTTGAACACTTTTCTCTTTCTGTTCTCAAAAATAGTTTGGTTATTAGGGCTGGAATTCACAAAAGGCTTGTCAGAATAACAAACAGAGAAGACTCCAATCAGGCTGCTTCTCATGAAGCAGTCTGATCTGGGTCTGTCTTGTTTGTCAGAAAGCCTTTTTGGCAGGTAACTAGTGTTCAAAACATGGGTGAATGAAGTTTAAATCAGTATTACATATACATTAAATGTTCTAATTCTCTTTCTGTTCTCAAAAATATTTTGGTTATCAGGGCTGGAACTCACAAAAGGCTTGTCAGAATAGCAAACAGGGAAGACCCTGATCAGACTGCTTCTTCAGAAGCAGTCAGATCTGGGTCTGCCCTGTTTGTCAAGGCCTTTTTGGCTGGCAACTAGTGTTCAAAACATGGGTGAAAATTTTAAAGATCAATCCTGAATTCAAGATTTTGAGGCTGACTTTCCTTAGAAAGTCAGCCTCAAAATGCTGAATTAAGGTCTTTGATTAGTTTTCAGATTATCTAAACACAATTAATCATCTTGACTTTAATTTATCCATTTTTGTAGCAATCCTGCAAGTTTTAAAATTTGATTTTCAAATGTTCAGGATTTTGGAAATTTTGAACTTTAACCCATGTCAAAATTTTAGAATGTTTACCATACTTGCAGTCCTTGAAATTACAGGAGACTCTGTCCTTGAAAAGTCCTTGAATTATACATAAATTTGCCTGTTTGTTTTGTTGCTTTACGTCCCAAGTCAACAGCTATGGTCATGGCGGAACGGTCAGTTCACCTAGCCAAACTTTTTCCTGGGCAAACTTGAACAAGCTGTTAACCAGTAATTTGTGCACATACTTTTACTTGTAACTGACAACAACCCTTCATGAATGATTTAGCTGAAGGGAGGAGAATGACCGTAGAAATTATTTCATGATCAATCTCCACAAAAGTATGGGACCGGATCCCTATCAAACTCGTGACCCCTGGATCTGCAGTCAGATTCGCATCTGTAGCCAGACACGTTACCAACTGCGCTAAGCAGCCTGGTATAAAAATTTGCCTGTTTAAAACCTGCATTTAGAGTAATTATTTATCTTTTGATTTTCAGGTGTTGACAAAGACTATGATAGTGCAATAAGTGATATTAAATCAACAGAGAAAAGTCTAGAATCCTACCTGGATAGACAGAAAACCAGACTGGGCTGTAGGGTGAGTAGTACAAATTATTAAATCAACAGAGAAAAGTCTAGAATCCTACCTGGATAGACAGAAAACCAGACTCGGCTGTAGGGTGAGTATTACAGATCTAGTTAACCCTTGATGTACTAATAGATTCTTCTGGTTTGATACGATTAAACAAGCCTTTAGTTATGAGTGTGTACCAAAAAATTAATTTTCTTATTTCTCAACCAAAACATATGTTGTGGGTACTCAAAAGATCCGTCTCATTGAGACGGTTCTTTTGAGCACCCAAAACATATGTTCAAACTGATGGATTAGAAATATTTAAAATTTTACGCTCAAAAATTTTGTTTATCTAAACCTATGAATTGGATCTCTGTTTCACAGACCATTTTCTACCTCAAACTACTGTCAACCCAAAAGTGAAAGTGTAAAGCTGATTGATTTTCCCATACAGATAAAAGCAATAAGGATGGGATTGTCCATTATATATTTAAAGGGGTCACAGGTCGTTATTTCCCAATTATGATGTATCTCTGTCCCTGAGGATTATTTTTACCTCAACAAAACAGAGTAGACCCTGATGAAATGTTGCATTATCAGTGTTCGCGTTTAAGCCGTAATAATATCTAAATACGCAACGAAAATCGTTGGTACGCAAAAAAGACAAGTAGCTTGCGTCCATGGAACGCAAGATCAAAAGCAGTAGACTTTCAACACATTTAAGCAAGCTCAATAGTAAAGAGAGTTAAAACCCTTGACTATCGGTCTTTTGTACTTTGCAATGCTTTAAAATCACAAAGAGACTGCTATAAATAGTATTCAGTTGTGGTTTTCCGACATCTGTTGTTCATAGCAACGGTTGAAATCAGAACGAGGCTCAGCTATAAATAATGATTTACGGTTTTTCCAAAATGGATTTGCTGGGAAAAAATGGCGTTGGCTCGAGGAATCCCACTAGAAACATTTAAATAACTTAATAAAGTGTATTCTGAAGCAAATACTATCACAAATCGAAGTTTTATTCGTTAAAAAATGCGTTCACAGACAGGTTCAGCGATTTTCAACAGGCACAAGTAAAATAATCTTGGTCTAGAGCGTCAAGTAAAGACTTTTTAAAAGCGAAAAAGTTTAATAGTCAAAGACTCCATCACTGCTAAGTCTGCTTTTTTTTGCTTTTTATACCCCCCGCAAACTTTGTTTGTGGTGGGTATACTGTTTTCACGTTGTCCGTGCGTGTGTGCGTCCGTATGTGCATCCGTCCGTCCGTCCGTCCGTCCGTAACGTTTTGTTTCTTTAATATCTTGAAGAGTCATTGCTGGATTTTCATCAAACCTTGCAAACATGTTCATATATGCAAGACAAATACTTTAGACAAAAAAGTAAGGGCTAGGGGCCAATTCTATTACAGTTATTTCCCTTTGTAGTTCTTAATGGCTTTTAATATAGGGTTTTATGCTTATGCTATTATAGGCCATACATGGGCCGATCAACTCCTACCACAGCTTTTGATGGAACAAGTTGATACTTTTCCTATACAATGTAGACATATTGAACATATGCATGAAGGAGTTTGGTTCAGAAAAAATAATTTTTGACAAAATGACAGCTGAGAGAACTTAGACAATTTTTCCCTAATAGGGCTTTTGTATATGCATAGATGGTGCCTTCATGGGCCGATCAACTCCTACCACAGCTTTTGATGGAGAAATTTGATACTTTGCCTATACAATATAGACACATTGAACATATGCATGAAGGAGTCTGGTTGAAAAAAAATAATTTTTGACAAAATGACAGCTATGAGAACTTAGACAATTATTCCCTTATATGGCTTTTGTATATGCATAGATAGTGCCTATACGGGCCAATCAACTCCTACCACAGATTTTGATGGAGCAATTTGATACTTTGCCGATACAATATAGACACATTGAACATATGCATGAAGGAGTTTATAATTTTTGTTTGCACAGATTCTACTGAAATCTTTTCAAAACTAAGGTCTGCTGGTTTGACCTATAACTTGCTAATTTTTTTTCACTGACTCTTACTGTGCGGGGGGTATCTAATAAGCATTGCTTATTGACTTTTTTCATTTTAATTGATCGTCAATCACTTAGTGTAAGCTGAAAATGTTTGAGATTAAAGTCAATTGGTAGTTTTAGCTAACTTCTCTGTGGTTAATATTGCAAAAAAAAAATTAGGTTGGGAAACTTTCTGGGACTCAGTAAAATTTACATGGGACTCAACTTTTGTTGATGCCCTGGGTCCTAGGGACCCAATAGAAATCAAGCCTAAGTCTAACACTGATTATGCAGCATTTCATCTGGATCTTCCCTGTTTGTCAAAGTACTCATTTAGGGGTTCCAAGTATACAAAGGTTTTATGGGGGTCAACAGTATAAACCAGTAATACAGAATTTCAGGGGTCAATCCGGGATTTCTGGAAAGGGGGTTCATATGTATAAAGGTGTGGGGTTTGATTTGCTGATTTTCTCTCTCATTTTTCTTAAATATCCCATGAAAAAGAAAATAATTTGGTCTCACTGATATTTAAAAACGGGGGCGGGGAGGGGGGGGTTCGCTTGAACCCCCTCTGGATCCGCCACCGAGTATTTTTTAAAACTGACTTTCTCTTTTCCAGTCCATGGTGTACTGGGGCTCAGCAAAGAACAGGTACCAGATGGAGGTCCCAGAGATCGTTGCCAAGAAAGTTCCCGATGAGTATAACCTTATGTCTTCCAAGAAGGGCTGGAAGAGATACCGTACGGAGGAAATAGAAGAATATCTTTCTCAGATAATGGATGCAGAGGATCGTAAAGATGTTGCCCTCAGGGACGTCATGAGAAGAATCTTTTATAGCTTTGATGAAAGGTACAGTTGATGGGATCACGGGTTTACTGTACTCAAGCCAATAAGTCCACATGCTCTTATAAATGTGCACACTGAGTATGAGTTGTTTACACTATATGGATCTCGACGCGAGATAACCTGTCTTTGGGATTTCTGACCAAGTCCTACTCAAACCAGTCTGCTCAGCTACAGAGGCTAGGTAGAATATTGAAATTTTGCATGGAGCAAGGTTGAGATAGCAAATAACAAAGATGCTGATGAGACTTGGCGGATATGCCGACTGGTCTGCGCCTTTGTTGTTCGCATGCAACAAAGTCAGGTTTTCTCGCATGGAGGCCTTTATGAACTTCTGATTGTGAGTTTATTGAGTGGTGCTACTCTATTAATTTATTATTTTTAATATGGATACACCATGGGGATGAAGAACAGTGTAGATCCAGATCAGCTGGCTTACAATTTTTTCAAACGATTGTATATTATTTTGAAAAAGTAACGCACACAATGCACTCATTAGGTTAAATACGATATAAGTTAAAGATCTTGGCTGTTCAGATAGATATGGGCAGAGCGCAGTGGCTCAGCTGGTAGAGCATTAGACTGGGGATCGAAGGGCTGCTAGTTCGAGTCTCGCCGCCAGCAGAGTCACTGTGTTGTTTCCTTGAGCAAGACACTTTCCCCCCCGCTGCTTAATATTTGTCTGATTGATTGGATTCTTTACGACCCAGTCAACAAATTTTCAGTTATGTTGGGACAGGTCTTTGTGGTTTGAACCAGTACTAAGCAAGGATAAATGTGTCTTGCTGAAGGACACAACACAGTGACACTGGTGAGGCTCAAACCCGCAACCCCTCAGTCTCGAGTCAAGCAATGTACCACTGAGCCACTGTGCTCCTAAATATTTGTCTGAACTCCCTATTTCATGTGTGCCAGCAGCAAAGGCTTTGTCTCGAGACTGCACATACAGTAAAACCTGTGTAAAACAGTAAAACCTGTGTAAAACGGCCACTCTCAAAAAGATCGAAAACTGGTTTTCAAGACCAATTATCGCTTAAGGGGAGCATTCTGCAATACTTTTGACCTTCATTAAGCTACCAGTTGTCATTAAGACCTTTCTTTTGTCTATTTTTGAGAGGCCGTTATTCACAGGCAGGCCTCTAGATAAGAGTGCATATTGGAAAACTATTTTCTTTATTTCTCAACCAAAACTTATTTTGTGGCTACTCAAAATAACGGTCTCATTAAGAACTGTCTCAATGATACGGTTCTTTTGAACACCCATAACATATGTTTAGATTGATGGGTAAGAAAATAATAACAGTTTTACACTCATAAAATGTCCTTATCTGGATCTATGCACAGGTTTTACTGTATGTGTTGGCTGGTCTTACCCTTCACCGCTCCCCTGTGTGATAAGTACAAAAATCTCGAGAGATGACATTCTTGATATGATGTAGGATAATATTACTACAATTTTCTGTTTCCTAGGTATAAAAAGTGGGACACAACTGTACAGTGTTTATCAGTTCTTGATGTCTTACTTTCCATGGCTCAGTACAGTAGATGTGGTGATGGACCTGTCTGTAGGCCTGAGATTATCTCCCCTGGCACAGATCATCAGGTAATAGTCTCCCTTGTATACAGTATGACAGAGGGACATGGCTGTACACTGAACATAATCGTTTCTTTCAGTCTGTCCGTAGGCCTAAAATTATCTTCCCTGACACAGGCAATCAGGTAATTGTCTCTCTTGACTTAGGAAATATTAGAATTTTTATTGGTGGTATTTCGTTAGTTTTCAAGTACAGTCAAAAATTTAGCTTTAGTGCAGCAAGTAAAATTTTTAGATCTGTTATCCTTTTCTATTTATATAAAATGCATTTCATGATTTATTTGATACGCATAGTCTGATCAGCAGCTTTTTTATTCGCTATATATGGAAAGTATTATAACTCCACTTGCTACATGCAAATATCAATATTCTACCTGGTGCATATTACTTAGCAGGCTGGTTTTGATCTTACTTGGTAGCAAACCCAAAAGACAGGTTTTCTCATGTCAATGTCTAATTAACTCTTCGCCCCCTGGGAAATTTGTCATGCTTTTTTGTTGTCTGCTGATTTTTTTTTCAAAATAAACTTTTGAAAATTTCTTTCAGGAATACCATCTGAGTGTCAAACAGATTGGATCCAGATCAGGCCCGACATTTCGTCGGGCCTGATCTGAGTCCAAACTGTTTGCAAAAATTATCAGCAGACGACACTAGGAGATAAAGAGTTAAACTTGTTTTTCTTTTTTTCAGCCATTTTTAGAGATCCGAGAAGCTAGACATCCGTGTATATGTCGGACATTTAGCGGTGGAGATTTTATACCAAATGATACTGTGATAGGAATGCATGATGTAAGTGTCGGGGAGTTCACAGGGGCCAGTCCATACTAACAGTATCACTTTACACTGAAATAGACTATTAAATTAGGGGATAACTGTACAAGGGACAAAAATATTTAAATATTGCACTTGTCCTGCAGGACGAGTGACTTACAATTTTCACTCGTCCTGCAAACACATGCACTTGTCCTTTAAAAGTGTATGCAATAAAGAACATAAGGGAGTAATATGTAATATGACTTCCTCTAATAATTCTTTCCAAAGGACTCGTCCTACAACCGAGTGCTTTTGGAAGAATTTCTTGTCCTTTCCAGATTTCACTTGTAATTACGAGCGGATGAGTGGAATTTTTGTCCCTTGTTGTATTCAAAATTTTCATTTGGGGAGGTATATATTGTCGGATATATGGTCAGAAATTTAATTTTACGGTGACGCCCGAGTGCAGCCATAAAACGTGATTTCTGATCATATATCCAAGGATATACCTCCCCAAATGAAAATTTTGAATATGATTATCCCCATTCTAAGACATGTGTTGTTCAACAAACCGTCGCTAGTCCTAGATCGAGAATATCGAAAGTAAAGCTCACCCTTGACTTCCGTTAAAAATCAAAACAAAATAGTGCAAAAAATTGATGCAAAATTTAGCCTAAATACGAAAACGATGATTTTATGCAATTATAGCTATCAACCACGCTTTTTCATGCATTAACTTTAGTTAGGTCCCTCAAGAAGTGTTTTAAACACCTCCCTCTGGACCTGGTGAACATTAATGCATGAAAAAGCATGTTTGATCCCTATAATGAAAGATTAAGAGTTTTGGAAAACTGTTAACTTGTTTATCCTTTGTATAAGGGTAAATCCTAAATGGGTACTTCTGCAAACAGTGAAGACCGAGATGAAATGCGGCATATCATCAGGGTCTACATTGTAAAGGTAAAAAAAAATTCTGACAAGTATAGCCTGACACCCCTAGATATGTATAATCAGGGTTCCCACAAGCTCTGGAAATCATGGAAAATTTGGAAAATCAATAAAAAAAAGTTCCATGCATGGAAAAGTCATGGAATTTGAAAAAAAACTGAATAATCATGGAAAAATAATGGAATTTGTGAAATAATATGACAAAACCACCAGCAGCCAGAAAACTAGCTGTGTGGCACTTGCGTGTCCCACAGCTAGT
The DNA here is from genome assembly GCA_964019695.1 of Loripinus fragilis. Lineage (NCBI taxonomy): Eukaryota > Metazoa > Mollusca > Bivalvia > Lucinida > Lucinidae > Loripinus > Loripinus fragilis. The sequence goes on along the minus strand of OZ026522.1, from coordinate 52,284,917 downwards.
TTTCTGGCTACTGGTGGTTTCCAGTTTTAATTATTTCAAAATGCATGCATGGTCAACAAGGATGCTGTTGTTGCTGCATTCGGCATTTATGCTCAGCGTGGTGAAGATGCTGTTAGAAGGGGAGGTTGGAGGCTGTGTATTAAATAATCATGGTAATTACATTGAAAATCATGGAATTGTGTTTTTGAATTTCTGTGGGAACCCTGTATAATGGACTATCTCATGTTTATTGTATCAAACCAGAAGGAATAATCCATTAGTATACAAAGGGTTAAAGTATTTTTTTTACATATTTAAGGAAAATGATATGGATAAGGAAGATGCTGGAAGTGGAGACAGCAAGGTTGTCTTGGTAACGGGGCCAAATATGGGAGGAAAGTCCACCTTGATGAGACAAGTAGGACTGGTAGCTGTCATGGCACAAATGGTAAGCGAAGGCCTTGGACCTAATATGGACCATGTGGCAAGAAAACCTGACTTACCTGCCCAGAACAGCCTGTGCATTTGCCCTGTCTGATCAGCACCCTTTTTTTAGCTCTTTGAAAAGTATAATAGCTAGACTTCCAGCATAAAAAATTAGCTCTCTAAAAAGTATAATAGCTAGACTTCCAGCATGAAAAATTAGCTCTCTAAAAAGTATAATAGCTAGACTTCCAGCATAAAAAATTAGCTCTCTAAAAAGTATAATAGCTAGACTTCCAGCATAAAAAATTAGCTCTCTAAAAAGTATAATAGCTAGACTTGCAATATAACAAAAAATAAAAAATCTAGCTAGGTGCTGTAGCTGAGCTAGCTGGCTTGAATCTTAACTGGTTGCAAAAAGCCAAAATTTGAATTGCTTAGGCCAAGAAAAAAAAACCTGACAGTGTTTCTGATGACCCTTGAAAAAAAACATGGTCAGTCGGGAAAAGTGTTTATTTTTCCTCCAAATCCAACAGAGGCGTCCTTTTTATTGGAAATTTCTTAGAGCAAGCAGCCGCCACCTAAACAAATGACCAACTGTCGGCTTGTTAATCTTTACTTTAACTTTAAATCTCGCAAAAAAAATGATTTTTTTTTTAATTACAACTAGCGAAGCGCAGCCATCTTGAAAAATTGAGCAATGTAACTGTGTTGTGATGGCCACGTGGTTGTGTACGTATTACTACATACCGAAACGCACCAAAATGCCTGAAAAACAACAATTTCAAGAAGATTGGGGAAAAAGTGTTTGGGTTGGCGGACAGAGTCGGTCGGGTCATCAGAAACACTGGTATTTTTTTCTTGGCCTATTGAATTAATCTCTTTTCCTTGATGCTGTTTTTCAGAAAATACTCATATCTTTGTAATTCTCAGAGTCCAGTTTCAATTTTCCCCTGCTTGTTGCGATTTTTGATGTTGGCTTATAGTTTGTTTTTTATACCCCCTGCAAACTTTGTTTGTGGAGAGTATACTGTTTTCACGTTGTCCGTGCGTGCGTGCGTCCGTCCATCCGTAACGCTTTGTTTCCTTAATATCTTGAAGAGTCATTGCTGGATTTTCATCAAACCTTGCAAACATGTTCATATATGCAAAACAAATACTTTAGACAAAAAAGGAAGGGCTAGGGGCCAGTTCTATTAGAGTTATTTCCCTTTGTAGTTCTAATGGCTTTTAATATAGGGTTTTATGCTTATTCTATTATAGGCAAAACACGGGCCGATCAACTCCTACCACAGCTTTTGATGGAACAATTTGATACTTTTTCTATACAATGTAGACACATTGAACATATGCATGAAGGAGTTTGGATTCGAAAAAATAATTTTTGACAAAATGACAGCTGTGAGAACTTAGACAATTTTCCCTAATAGGGCTTTCGTATATGCATAGATGGTGCCTTCATGGGCCGATCAACTCCTACCACAGCTTTTGATGGAGCAATTTGATACTTTGCCTATACAATGCAGACACATTGAACATATGCATGAAGGAGTTTGGTTCAGAAAAAATAATTTTTGACAAAATGACAGCAGTGAGAACTTAGACAATTTTATCCTATTAAGTTATTTGTACATGCATAGATTGTGCCTTCATGGGCCGATCAACTCCTGCCACAGCTTTTGATGGAGCAATTTGATAATTTGCCTATACAATGTAGACACATTGAACATATGCATGAAGGAGTTTGGTTCAGAAAAAATAATTTATGACAAAATGACAGCTGTGAGAACTTAGACAATTTCCGAATAGGGCTTTTGTATATGCATAGATGGTGCCTTCATGGGCCGATCAACTCCTACCACAGCTTTTGAAAGAGCAATTTGATACTTTGCCTATACAATGTAGACACATTGAACATATGCATGAAGGAGTTTGGTTCAGAAAAAATATTTTTTGACAAAATGACAGCAGTGAGAACTTAGACAATTTTTCCCTAATAAGGTGTTTGTACATGCATAGATGGTGCCTTCATGGGCCGATCAACTCCTACCACAGCTTATGATGGAGCAATTTTATACTTTGCCTATACAATGTAGACACATTGAACATATGCATGAAGGAGTTTGGTTCAAAAAAATAATTTTTGACAAAATGACAGCTGTGAGAACTTAGACAATTTCTCCCTAATAGGGCTTTTGTATATGCATAGATGGTGCGTTCATGGGCCGATCAACTCCTACTACAGCTTTTGATGGAACAATTTGATACTTTGCCTAGACAATATAAACACATTGAACATATGCATTAAGAAGTCTGGTTGAAAAAAAAATTGACAAAATGACAGCTATGAGAACTTAGACAATTATTCCCTTATGACAGCTATGAGAACTTAGACAATTATTCCCTTATATGGCTTTTGTATATGCATGGATAGTGCCTTCATGTGCCTATCAACTCCTACCACAGCTTTTGATGGAGCAATTTGATACTTTGCCGATACAATGTAGACACATTGAACATATGCATGAAGGAGTTTATAATTTTTGTTTGCACAGATTCTACTGAAATCTTCTTTTCAAATAAGGTGTGCTGGTTTAAACTATAACTTGCCAAGTTTTTTTACTGACTCTAACTGTGCGGGGGGTATCTAATAAGCATTGCTTATTGACTTTTTTCATTTTAAACAGCTTGAGCCTAGATCAGGCCCCACTAAATGTTGGGCCTGATCTGGATTCAAACTTTTTGACACTCTCATGTGATTCCTGAAAGCATTTATTTTTAAAAGTTAGTTTTGAAAAAAATCTGCAGACAACAAAAAAATCATGAAAAATTATGCAGCCTGCAAAGTAAGTAAGGGTGCAAAGATCAGGAATCGATACAATCAAGTACCACACCTGGCCCAGGATACCAATAGGAAAGTGACAAACTCACAGTTAGACACCACAAATGAGAGCCAAGAGGTTAGCCCTTTCCCAGCAGGTGACCACAAAGCACATACAAACAGACACGTATAAAGACATAGCAAACACAAGACAGAAAAAAAACATTAAAGATCCACAAAAGAAGTACCCCATTGGAACGGTCAGTAAAATATTTTACTGGAGGGCTTAAACCGGTTTAACAGCGCCAACTTCGCCCTTAATTCAGATGTGGATCAAGACACATAGATATTTGGTTTGCATGAAAGACCCCTAACTTATCAATGCATCATCTCCTAAAACATATAAATCAAGATATAACAAGGAGATAAAGCAAAGGTAAGGACTCAACAGTAAATAAAACAGAATACTGGAGCAAAAGAAATCTAACAGGTAAACACTGTTGGGCCCGACAAACAGCCAAAGCATCAGGCCCCTACCATCTCATCAATAGATAAGTCTTTAAGTCGGAACCATCATAGAGTCTGAAGTCCAACCCACCGGCTTGCAATTAAAGAGGAAAGCAAAGTTGCCAACCGTGATTGGGTTGACCACCAAGCATGCAGTCTGTTGCAATACATTAATGTTATAGCCAATCTTTTTATAATGGGTAATTGTTTTAATGAACTGCGCTGAAAAATTATTAGAGTCAACAAGACAGGTATAATACATAATGTCTGCTGTATCTGTATTACAGGGCTGTTATGTGCCAGCTGAGAAGTGTCGGTTGACTCCTATAGACAGGGTGTTCACAAGACTCGGAGCAAGTGACAGAATCATGGCCGGTGAGTAAGTGAGCCCTGAGTTCATCTTACAGGGTTCCCACAAGCTCTGGATTGAGCAAGACGCATTTATCCTAGCTTAGTACTGGTTCAACCCAGGAAGACCTCTCCCTGTTTAACTGAAAGATTGTTGATGGGACGTAAAGAATCAAATCAAACGAACAAGCTCTGCAAATCATGGAAAACTTGGAAAATCGCTAAAAAAAGTTCCATGCATGGAAAAATCATGGAATTTGAAAACACCTGAATAATCATGGAATTTTGTAAATTTATTTTACGAAACCACCAGTAGCCAGAAAACTAGCCGTCGAACACTTGCGTGTCCGACGGCTAGTTTTCTGGCTACTGGTGGTTTCAAGTTTTAATTATCTCAAAATGCAGGCATGGTCTACAAGCATGCTGTTGTTGCTGCATTCGGCATTTATGCGCAGCGTGGTGAAGTTGTTGCTAAAAGGGGAGGTTGGAGTCTGTGCATTAAGTAGTTATGGAAAAATCATGGGAAAATCATGGAATTGTGTTTTGGATTTCTGTGGGAACCCTGCTTAGGGCACATTTCCTACAATGTGAAACTGTACAATGTGAAACTTGGCCATTGACCAGGACGAACCTGCAATGCAGTGCTAGGGCCATGATCAGACAGATCTGCATATGGGGCCACAGTAAGGTCAAGCAAGCTACTGGCAAAGCTTATGCTTGATGAACTTAACCTCATTTTGAAAGAGAAGGCATTGCTGGTTTGGATATATGGAGTTTCTGGTGGTGCAATGAGAACAGCTTATGATATACAGGTTTGATGGAAGGCACAGGCGAGAGAAGCCCAGGCTGACATAGAAGACATTGACAGAGAATGACTATCATAAGAGCACCTGGAGATCTGCAATGCATGCAGCTAGCCAGCTACCTGAAATGGGGGCCCACTGATACGGATGATGCCCCTGCACATTAATAAAAAATCTGATTATGATACGATGATAATGAGTGTATTCCAAGATTAGTCTAGTGTCAACTCACATATATTCAGTGCATCTTTTTAACCATTTACCTCATAGGGATGCCTTTTAATGCTTTTGCAAACTGACCAGGCCCAGATCAGGCAGCTCTTGTAAGAGCTGCCTGTTCAGGGTTCTCTGTTTGCTTATGGAAATATGATATATCTGTTCATACGCAAATGGACCCAACAAGTAATTTCTTTGTTCTATATACAAGTGTGAAAGTTTATTTATATAATTATTCATAGTGGGTGGAGCCTAGCATGAATATTCATGAAGGAAAGGATTAATATGACGTATACTTTCCCATGAGTCCAGATAAACAGAAAATTGTGACAGTATGCCACGATAGCAATAGTATCGTAATAGTGCTTTCCTTAATAGTCAAAATTGGCATCAATAAAATGCAACCCCTGCAAGTGTTTAAAGGTTTGCATTGTTAACCCTTAAAGCGCCAAGAAAAAAATACATCTGAAAAGGTCGTCTGCTGAAGTCGTCTGCTGCAAATAATTGCCTAGCATTACTGACAAATTAAGTATAGAAGCAAACAGCGTGGACCCAGAACAGACTGCTCCTATAGGAGCAGTCTGATTTAGGTCTACCCTGTTTGCCATAGAGGCTTCTTAAACATTTCAGCAGACGAGATAAGCAGACGACTTTTGTTGCGATTGGTGCATTAAGGGTTAACAATACAGTTTTCTATTACAGGGGAGAGCACATTCTTTGTTGAGTTGAGTGAGACTTCAGCTATTCTGCAGCATGCTACACCACATTCACTTGTTCTTGTAGATGAATTAGGTAAGGCAAATGGTCTATTCCCGTCCCTTTAAAACTGAAAGATTGTTGATGGGACATAAAGAATCAAATCAAGCAAGCAAGCAATGGTCTAAGATTTTGAAAACTTTTCTCTCTGTTCTCAAATAAGATATTGGTTTTTGGGGTTGGAATTCACAAAATGCATACAAGAGGTTAGAATAGCAAACAGGGATGACCCTGATCAGACTGCTTCTTTGGAAACAGTCTGATCTGGGTTTTTGGCAGGTAGCTAGTGTTCATAATTTTAGAACATTTATCATTACAGGGTTCCCACAAGCTCTAGAAATCATGGAAAATCTGGAAAATCACCAAAAAAAGTTCCATGCATGGAAAAATCATGGAATTTGTAAAAACCTGAATTATCCTGGAAAAATCATGGAATTTTGTGAAATAATTAAACCTTGAAACCACCAGTAGCCAGAAAACTAGCTGTCAGACACACAAAACTTGTGTGTCTGACAGCTAGTTTTCTGGCTACTGGTGGTTTCAAGTTTTAATTACTTCAAAATGCATGCCTGGTCTACAAGCATGCTTATTTAAATATGTTAGTGTTGCTGCATTCCGCATTTATCTCAGCGTGGTGAAGATGCCGCTAAAGGGGGGGGGGGGGGGGGGGGTGGAGGAAATGCATTAAAAAGTCATGGAAATTACATTGTTGATCATGGAAAATCATGGAAAAATCATGGACTTGTGTTTTTGAATTTCTGTGGGAACCCTGTCATAAGTTAGTTTTTGTCACACCTTCCTGTAGTAGGGTGTGGCATAAAAGTCTTAATTTCCGTCAGCTCGTCCGTAAGGTTGTCCATCTGTCAACAATTTACATTAAAATGTGTTTCCAGGGTTCGAACAGGCTTGAAAAGTACTTGAATTTAAAGGACTTTCTTGAAAAGTCCTTGAAAATTAAATCTGCCTTGAAAAGTACTGGAAAATCACTCAAAAGCCTTGAAAAGTCCTTGAACTCTACTATTTTCTGTAGGACTTAACACTGTTGATAGAGCCCTAGATCAGTATAAAATTGTTGTGCCTTTATTTGGTGCAGCATAAGCTGCACCAAATATAGGCACAAAAATTTTATACTAATTTTCCAGTACTAATGTCTCCGTTATCTCAGTCTAGCATTTCGGAAGTAGAATTTTAACACTTAAATCAGGATTTTTCCAAAACTTTCAGTCCTTGAAAACTGTAGGAGTCTTTAGAAGCCTTGAAAAGTCCTTGAATTTTACTCATGCTTGCCTGTATGAACCCTGGTTTCTCTGCAGCATGAGTTTCAGACCTTGCAAAGTAATTATCTTTTAACCTTTTGTATACTAATTAATTCTTCCATCTGGTTTGATACAATGAACATGAGATGGGATGGTCCATTCAACAAATCAAGGGTAAACAGGTTAGACTTTCTAAATTAAGATGCACTTCAGTTCCTGAAGATTGTTTTTATCTATTAAAGCAAACAGTGCAGACATTGATGCAGTATTTTGCATTTCATCTAGGTCTTCACTTATTACCAAAATACGCGTTTATGGGGTTCCAGTATCAGGGTTCGCACAGGCTTGAAAAGTACTTGAATTTAAAGGGCTTTCTTGAAAAGCCCTTGAAAATTAAATCTGCCTTGAAAAGTACTGGAAAATCACTCAAAAGCCTTGAAGATTCCTTGAATTCTACTATTTTCTGTAGGACTTAGCACTGTTGATAGAGCCCTAAATCAGTATAAAATTGTTGTGCCTTTATTTGGTGCAGCATTTGCTGCACCAAATAAAGGCACAAAAATTTTATACTAATTTTCCAGTACTGTCTCCATTATATCAGTCTAGCATTTCTGAAGTAGAATTTTAACAATTAAATCAGATTTTTTCCAAAACTTTCAGTCCTTGAAAACTGTAGGATAGTCTTTAGAAGTCCTTGAAAAGTCCTTGAATTTTACTCATACGTGCCTGTATGAACCCTGGTTTCTCTGCAGCATGAGTTTCAGACCTTGCAAAGTAATTGTCTTTTTACCTTTTGTATACTAATTAATTCTTCCATCTGACTTGATACAATGAACATGAGATGGGATGGTCCATTCAACAAATCAAGGGTAAACAGATTAGACTTTCCAAATTAAGATGTACTTCAGTTCCTGAAGATTGTTTTAATCTATTAACCCTTAATGCGCCAATCGCAACAAAAGTCATATGCTATTCTCTACTGCTGAAATGTTTAAGAAGCCTCTATGGCAAACAGTGTGAACCCAGATTCTGGGTCCACGCTGTTTGCTTCTATACTGAATTTGTCAGTAATGTTAGGCAATTATTTGCAGCAGACGACTTCAGCAGACGACATTTTCAGATGCATTTTTTTTCTTGGCGCTTTAAGGGTTAATATCAAAAGCAAACAGTGCAGACATAGATGAAATGCACTATTTTGCATTTCATCTAGGCCTTCACTGTTTGCCAAAGTACGCCTTTTTAGGCGTTCCAGTATACAAAGGGTTAAATAACACATTGTGACCTGATGACCATTGCCCAACTGTAAGGTTTAAGTGACTTTGGCATAAATAGATGTGGAAAGAGCATATCTCTGCAGCATTTCAAAAGTTTAATTTGGGCTTGATGTAAAGCTGTTTCTGAAGTAGAAATTTATTCTCTGCTTATATCCTAAATTTCCATTTCTCTTATGTCTAGCAGAATCTAGGGCGATGATTTGGTACCAGTAAAATGCATTTAAGCCCTCCGATGGCTAAGGCTGCTGTCCATTCTAAAGCGGTGGTTCTGTTGTTGTTGACTTTTTGTTTATTGTTACTCCCATTGTGGGAGTCTGTAATTGTTCCATGTTTTGTTGTACGTTACTTTAAGTCCATTCTAGTATTGCAATCATCTTGATGGGGAACAGAGAGCTGGTTGCTTTGCTTAATTTGTCTTCCTGGTGTCTCGTGATGGTTGAGCGGCACTTCCTAGCGGTGCCATGGGGTTGTCTGTGGTTTGTGATTGTGGTATTTCCTGATCATACTCACAATTTTTTATGTATGTCTGATAAGTGCCAAAATCTGTGAGCTGTCACATTTACAGGCCTTAAGATAAGATTGAATGATTAAAAATTAATTTTCTTATTTCTCAACCAAAACATATGTTGTGGGTACTCAAAAGAAAGTACTCATTGAAACCTAGATTTTATTTACATGATCTGCAAATAACGAAGGGCAAATGTTTAAATTGATAGAAAATATATAGAGGAACTTATATGAGTACTCATGTTTTATTGATTTTATTATACGAGTTGGGGAAAAGAGATCAAATGTGAGACTTGCAGAGCATTTTACCTCTCTTTCGCAACGAGTTTAATAAATTCAAAAATACAAGAGCACAAATGTTAAATTCTATTTATCATATGGCATTAAGGTTACTTTGAAATCCCATTTCTGTCGTAA
>OZ026522.1:52251632-52275410 GCA_964019695.1 Loripinus fragilis | reverse complement strand
TAACATTGCAGTTTATGGCTCTGTCACGCAATTTGCAATTTAATTCATGGTTTGACCGACAAATCCAACACAGTTCTCGAGTTTGACAGTGACCTGGTGACAGGTGCTTTTTTCTATTATGACTGCCTAACTTGAGGGAATATTGCATGTCTAAGCACAGCTGCAGCTTTTTTTTTATCATAGTTCCATGAAATAACATCCAAAAACAATTACTTACATATATTTTATTCTATGCAGAGAACACTCTGACGAGTCTGTACTTTTGCACAGGCTCACCTGAGTCTTCGTCACAGTACTGAAATATCATTTGCTGACTCAAATTTGAGTGACGCGATTTGTGTACCGTTTATTAGAACAGTGAATGCTGTGTTGAGGCTGTACCAGCAACCATGGCACATCTAAGCAACCATCAGTGCGTTGTATCAAGGCGTCAAAAATGCTCCCGGTGCGTTGTAATAAAATTCCTCAAGAAAACGTTAGCTAGTTTACCAAGAAAAGAAATACAAAGTGGTAATCGTTTTTTGGATGTTATTACATGTAGATATGATAACAGCTGCGCTTAGACATGTATATTCCCCTCAATTTAGTGAGTCTTACTAGAAATAAGCACCTGCCATGGCAAAACTCCAGAACTTTGCTTGATTTGCCGTCCAAACCATGAATTAAATCACCAATTGCTTGGCAGAGCCATAAACTGCAATGTTACCGATGGTCTGTGAGCCAGGTGTCATCACAAATAACTACCTACCTTGTGTCTACCTTTTGTCTTCTGGGAAACTTCTTAAGCGTGTACGGCTTATAATTCCCCTCAACTAATGATTTACTTGTCGTCGCTTCCGGTTAATTGAAAAATGCTTTATATATGTTGGTCTGATCGAACCTTTGAGATCTCCATAGTTTGTCTAATTTTGTCTTGAATTCCACAACTGTCTTTGAATTTACGACTTCCAATGGTAAGCTATTCCAAACTGGGATATTTCTCAGTGAAAATGAGTGTAACTTAATTGATTTATTTGCACGGGGTTTATTTAATTTCAAGTTATGTCCTCTTAGCTGATTATTTTCCGTGAAGGTAAAAATGTACTCATTTCGATGTCATCTATTATATGAACTATCTTGAATACTTGTCTAATATCAAATCTCTTTCTACCGTAGTCCAGTGTAGGAAGATTCAACTCGATTAAACACTCTTTATATGTTAATCTGCGCAATTCAGGAACTAAACGTGTTGCTCTGCGTTGGGCATTTTCCAGAATTTGTTTATATTTCTTGGTGGTTTGGTAAAATACTAGGTTTCCATAGTCAAGATGAGATCTGACTAAAGATTTATAAAGTGTCAAAAACAGGTCTTTGTCCATATAAGTAAATTTCCTCTTAATCAAGCCTGTGATTCTATTCACTTTGTTAACAGTATTATTAATATGCTCATCAAACTTCAAGTTCTTTTTAAATAATATGCCAAGGTCACTCTCAGAGTCCTCTGTTGAAAGTACATGCAAGTTATTCTGGGTATCAGTCATTCCATATTCATATTCAAATTATACATTACCAAAAGAGACCACTTTACACTTTTTTATGTTAAACCCCAACAGCCAATCTTTACTCCACTTACAAAGTCTTTCTATATCTTCTTGCAACTCCTTTTGATCAGCCTCTGATGCTATATTACGATATAGTTTACAATCGTCCGCAAACAATTTGCATACACTTCCCACAACTCCTGGCAGGTTGTTTATATATAGTATAAACAAAATCGGTCCTAGAATAGATCCCTGCGGTATACCTGATCATACATCTGTCCACTTTGAAAGGTTATCATTAATAACTACTCTTTGTTGTCTCTGTTTTAAAAAGTTCTTAAGCCACATTAACAATGACCTTTTTATACCATACCCTCCCAGTTTCTTAACCAATCTCTTATGAGGAACACTATCAAATGCCTTTTTAAAGTATAAATACACTGTATCAACTTGTAAATTATCATCTAATGCATCAGCCCAGTCTTCCATCACAGTAAGAAGTTGTAAAATTGTTCTCCTATTCTTTCTTAACCCAAATTGACTGTCAGATAACAAATTGTGTCTGGACAAATGATTCATTACTTCTTCCTTTATATTACTTTCCAGAAGTTTACATAAAACTGAAGTCAGTGATACAGGTCGGTAGTTTCCTGGTCCTAGCTTATTGCCTTTCTTGAATATACAAATTATATTATCCTTCTTCCAGTCATTTGGTACATCTCCAATAGATATTGATCTCTGAAAAATCTCAGATAACGGGAGATAAATCTCTTCAGCACATTCTTTTAGGAAAAAATGGATGACAGTTATCAGGGCCACAGGATTTCGACACATTAAGGTTCTTTAATTGTTTAAGTACTTTCCTGGCATTATATTGAGTATATCTATATTGGCCTTCTCATTCACTTTAGGCTCAAAGTCAGGTACTTCCAAATCTCATTCTACAGTAAAAATTGATGCGAAAAGTCATTCAAGAGTTCAGCTTTATCTTTGTCCTCTGTTTTAATTTCACCATTTGCGTCTTTCAAGTCTCCAATACTACTTCAACTCTTAGTTTCCTCTTTCACATGGCTCCAAAATGACTTGGGAGATTTTTAACACTTTCTGCTATGCCTTTTTGATGCTTCTTTTTAGGGTATGTCACAGCTTTTGAAGCACTATTTCGCAATTTACAATATTCTTCGTAATCTCTATAACTATGACTATGTGTAAAAACGTTTCCAGGCATGATACTTTTTCTTAACTTTTCTGACACAATATTGGTCCATCCATTTTGGGTTATCAAATTTCTTATTATTATACTTTTCACTGGCACATAATTGTCAATACAATATTTTACTTTATTCATTAAGAAATTCCAAGAATTCTTTGTGTCCAATATGTTCTTAAAAAGTCTGACATTTCATTCCACTCAACATTTAGTAAATATTCACGCATTGATCTGTAGTCTGCCTTATAAAAATCAGGCCTTTGTTGTTGGGGTTCATTTCTTTCAAATTTACACAATGCATCAAAAACTATACTCACATGATCACTAGCACCTAATTTGTCCTCTATCCTGATATTGTCGATAATCTCCTCTTTATCAGTAAATAATAAGTCAAGGCAACTAGGATCCTGGCCCTCCCTATATCTTGTGAATGAGTCTATGTGTTGATATAAAACGTTGTCCCTTACACCTTCCACAAAATGGAATGCTGGATGAGTTTCGTTTTTGTTTACTGTCCATGATTCCCAGTTGATTTCCGGGAAATTAAAGTCACCATTTATAACAGTATTTTTATATTTCATATCTACTGCTTGTGTTATCAACCGATTCAACCTCTCATGATTCTCCGCATCACAATTTGGAGATTTATAAATACCACCAACTAATAATTTGTCCCTGTTGTTCATTCCTATTTCACACCATACTGATTCTTTAAAATTGTCATTAATTAATGCATAACAATAATCACTTTTAATTTTCTCTCTTATATATATCACAACTCCCCTAATGTTCCCTTTTATTGTACCAGTATAACATGTATTACCTATTAATTTGTATTCATTCTTGTCAATATTCACAGGGCTTATACTCTTGGGAAACAATTTAGTGACCACGATTACATCTGGTTTGACAATACTAATCAATACTTGCAACTCCCCCATCTTATTCAAAAAACAATCTGCATTAGTGTAGTTCGGGTAGTTATAGTACCCAGGGTCCGAGGTTCGAATCCAAGCTATGCACCTTTTTAAGGCTTTTTTCCTTTTTGCTTCATCTCATATTTCCTTTAGTTCATATTTCTGACTAGAAAGTTTTTACAACTGCTAAATACCAAAAACATTTAACATAAATGATATACATTGAAGGAAGAAACTGGTAAATCACTAGTTGGGTACTTCCTTGTGGTGCCATGGGTTTGTCTGCAGTTTGTGATTGTGGTATTTCCTGATCATACTCAGTTACTTTTTTTAATATGTTGGGCCGTGAGTTTTTACTATTTTCTACATTTTTTTATATTGTTCTTTCATTTTAGGTTGTCATTTTCAAAATTAATTCCTGAATTTGGTATTTTCAACGTGTATCAAATTAACGCCAATTTTTGACCTCCCACTTCCGGTCTATTTATCAACAACAAACATGGCCGACTGAACACTCGGTAAGGAAAAAAACCCAACAAACTAATCAACAATTTAGGTTTATACTCATAGGTGAGTTGTCAGTTGCACTTGAGAACTCAAATTAGTGTTACACTCTAGCCAAAGACCCATTTACACGCCAAAACATTGAAATAAAACTCCAAGTAACTAAAAAATGAGTCATTTTAAGTTTGACATGAAGTTGATGTTGGGATGTCTGCTACTAGCATCACGCCTGGTGACCTTTTGGCAACATAGTGGTTTACACCCATTTGATATTCCTTGTTGACTTCTTTCCGGTGTATTCGACCTCAACCTTGATAACGGCAAATCAAATGAATCTTTGTTCAAACATCCCTCGCCTTTGTACTATCTCCATCCTAAATAGATCAACTCGGTTTAAGGATTTTCACGGTTCCAATCGTCTGAACTATTTATATATTGTCGTTATCCTGTGTGACAATTCTTGGGACATTTAATCAAATCCAGGTCCCAACTCCCTTAATAGCACATCACACTTCCCATGTAGGGAGTGTGATGCTGATGTTGGATGGGAGTACCTAGGGATTTGTTGCGATACTTGCAATATCTGGTATCATATAGACTGTCAGGGTATGTCATCAACTATGTATAGTATTCTTAATAAATCCTCGTGTAAGAACATGAGAATGCTTAAAATGTGGAATGCCAAACTTTTCAACATCACTGTTTGATACCACATCTTCTCTGGAAACTCATAATCGATTTGATTCGCTTTCTTCCCTGTCCGATCCTGAGAGTCTGATACCAGATCTCATCGCCCCCCCATGGCAGACTCCTTTCCTATAGTACAGGAGCCTAAGGAAGCTAAAGGGAAGGTAGCCAAGGCTGCCTTAAACCACCCCCTCAGAATTTTGATTATGAATTGTCAGTCAATAAAGAATAAGAAGGCTGAACTTCATACAATTATCGACTCAGCAAAACCAGACATCATCTTGGGGAATGAGTCCTGGTTAACCCCTGATATTAAAAACTCGGAAATCTTCCCAGACTCCTTTGATGCAGTTCGGAAAGACAGAGCAAGGGACGCCCATGGTGGTGTCTTTATTGCTTTTAAGTGTGACTTGCTCTGTACTGAAACTCCCGAACTGGACACCAACTGTGAAATAGTTTGGTGTAAGATGAACATTATTGGATGTAGGACACTGTACCTTGGTTCTTTTTATCGCCCCCTGACAAGATTGATAATGATTATCTTGAGGAGTTTAACTCATTCTTATCTCGCATTATGTCGAATTGAAACGCCCATGTTATAGGAGAGCACTGTCTAACTCAAGTTGTAAACATACTAACGCGCAATGATAAAACTCTTGACCTGCTGAAAACTCTTGACCTGCTGTTTACTAACGCCCCATCCCCTGCGAATAGAGTCAATGGGATGCCCCCGATCGGCAAAGCTGATCATGACATTGTTTATGTTGAGTATGACATTAAGGATAAAAGAATAAAACAGGCATCACGCAAGATCTATCTCTATAAACGTGCCAGGCGTAACTAGAAACAAATTCAGGAAACCAAAATTTGCTATTTAGAAAGTCAGCAAAAAGCACTTTTAAAATTTAACAAAATTTATTAAAAACAAAATTATAATTTACAATAAGCAATGGAAAATAGTCATACAATTAAAGAAGGGTGTGGTATTTGATTGTATCGAGTCCTGATCTTTGCACCCTTACTTACTTTTACTCTAATTTACAATATCTTGTATATCCAAACTGTCCCTCAGAATATTTAGCAACACAAGTCTTTCAACAGTTTCTGATCCCCAGATTTTGAAGTTAAATCCAAATGAACATTAAGTCTGAATCCAAAACTGAATAATCCAAAGTAATCCAGATTGAATAAATTAAACACAGTATTCCACTATAGAATTCCAGTACAAAAGGTTTAGACTTTTAAATGGTGAAATTATTTCAAAGATGCCCTAATGAAAATTTTACTCTTATATATACTGTTTAAGAAATTTCAAGAACACTCAGGAAACAACTATGATGTCATATGCTAAATATAAAACATTCTGGAAAGTTCCACATTCTGATGGATGATTCCACTGAATTCCAGAACCTACTCAAAGCTTCTATTTGCATGGAAAAGAAAATTCAAGTAAGTTCTGGTCTTTTCTGGAACTTTCGAGGACAATATATTTTTAATTTCTAGATGATTAGTCATCCTTCTAGAAAAATCTTATAACCAAATAAATACTTTGTTTACAACAACTTATTTACCATCAATGTCTCCAATATCTGGGTCAACAGAAATTAAGTAAACAAAATATGAAACAGATAAAGACCATACATGTTACACTATAAACATGCAGACATGGTCGGCCTTAAAGACCACATGGCCCAATTTAAGGACACGTACCTTTTGGAAGACCACAGTCACATGTCAGTTAATGACATGTGCGTCAAATTCAAAACAGGCTTTGTAGAGGCTGTAGAATGGTTTATCCCATCGAAAATGACCATAACAAAATACTCTGTGCCACGGATCGATTTAACAATTTCACGGCTTGTAAAGAAAAGAAATAAGCTTTACCTTCGTGCTCGTAAACCAAAGAAATCTGATGTCAAGATTCATTATAAGCGGTTCAGAGCATATGTACAGAAGGTACTGAGAGATGCCCATTGGAAATACGTTTCCAATTTATTTTCGTTTGTGATCGACAGCTCAGATCCAGACACTCCCAAGCCTGAAAAGATTGAAAAGGGTTTTGTTTTTTTCTGATCTGGTTCTGTAATTTATGCACACTTTTTTAAGCAATATTCATATTCTGAGCCCGTTTCTGACAATGTTTTGACGCTTTTTTGTTCTTTTTAGAAAAACAAAAACAAAAAACAAAACAACAGTCAATGCATTGTAAGAAACGGGCTCAGAATATGAATATTGCTTGAAAAAAGTTTTGGTCATTTATCAAATCTCTTAAAAAAGACGCATTTGGGATCACATCATTCAGGGAAAACGGAATTCTGATGCAAAGGAAAAAGCCGACATTTGTAATAGGCAATTCCAATCAGCCTTCACACATGAAGGCGACTCTGATTCGCCCTCAAAAGGGGCTAGTCCGTTCTCCTCCATGGGGGACATAACAGTTGACCCGAAAGGGGTCACCAAGCTGTTGGACAGACTAAACATTCATAAAGCTCCTGGCCTGGATGGTCTGAACGCCAGAGTGCTAATAGAGTGTAGCAATGAGATCTCTCCAATACTGGCACTTATCTTTAATGAGTCTTTAGCTTGGGGCGATGTACCAGATGAGTGGCGACAAGCAAGTGTTTCCCCAGTCTTTAAAAAGGGCGAAAAATATGATGTAGCTTACTATAGACCGGTGTGGCTTACATGCATATGCTGCAAAACCCTAGAGCATATACTAGTCAGTAACATCAACAAACACTTAGCCTTAGATAGCATACTTGCTGACTGTCAGCATGGTTTCTGAAGTCAGAGGTCCTGCGAAACCCAGTTGGTCCAGTTTGTGCACGACATAATCAGCAACCTGGATGGGGTTGTGAATCGTGGACACAAACAGACAGATTTGATCATAATGGATTTCGCAAAAGCCTTTGATAAGGTGCCACACAGGAGGCTATTACATAAATTAGACTATTATGGGATAAGAGGGTCCACCTACAAGTGGATCAACTCGTGGCTCTCTGTGCGCACTAGACAAGTAGTTTTAGATAGTCAAGCCTCAGATCCAGTCCCAGTGTTATCCGGTGTACCCCAGGGGTCGGTTTTAGGACCGATCCTGTTTCTTATTTTTATGAACGACTTGCCGTTTAACATCAGGTCTTCTGTTCGCCTGCTCGCGGACAATTGTATCCTTTATAGGAACATATATTCAATTCAGGACTGTTTGACCCTGCAAGAAGACCTCACTAGCTTAATTAGGACAATGGGAAGCCGATTGGCAAATGAAATTCAATGTGGCCAAATGTCACTCCATGAGAGTGACTGGCATCAGCAGCAAGCACAAACACATACTCTTTGACTATTCCCTTCACAACAAAACCTTGGAAAATGTTCAGTCGGCAAAATATCTTGGTATAACTTTCTCTGATAATATGGATAGGGGTCAGCACATTTAAGAAATTTCTTCCAAAGCAACTAAGACACTTGGTTTCCTTTGCAGGAACTTGGCCTTTGCATCTAAGAGTACGAAGGAAGTTGCATACAAAATTTTGGTTCAGCCTAAACTAGAGTATGCAGCACCCATGTGGAGCCCTTACTCGAAACTTCAGATTAACCAGGTAGAGAAAGTTCAGAGGACAGCAGCCCGCTGGACCTGCAGGAGATGGCGAAACACGAGTAGTGTCAGCGAGATGCTTGAAGAGTTTGAGTGGCCATCTCTTGAGGCCCGTAGGGATCGGTCCTCCATTTCTTTCAAATTTACACAATGCATCATAAACTATACGCACATGATCACTAGCACCTAATTTGTCATCTATCGTGATATTGTCAATAATCTCCTCTTTATCAGTAAATAATAAGTCAAGGCAACTAGGATCCTAGCCCTCCCTATATCGTGTGAATGAGTCTATGTGTTGATATAAAACGTTGTCCCTTACACCTTCCACAAAATGGAATGCTGGATGAGTTTCGTTTTTGTTTACTGTCCATGATTCCCAGTTGATTTCCGGGAAATTAAAGTCACCATTTATAACAGTATTTTTATATTTCATATCTACTGCTTGTGTTATCAACCGATTCAACCTCTCATGATTCTCCGCATCACAATTTGGAGATTTATAAATACCACCAACTAATAATTTGTCCCTTTTGTTCATTCCTATTTCACACCATACTGATTCTTTAAAATTGTCATTAATTAATGCATAACAATAATCACTTTTAATTTTCTCTCTTATATATATCACAACTCCCCTAATGTTCTCTTTTATTGTACCAGTATAACATGTATTACCTATTAATTTGTATTCATTCTTGTCAATATTCACAGGGCTTATACTCTTGGGAAACAATTTAGTGACCACGATTACATCTGGTTTGACAATACTAATCAATACTTGCAACTCCCCCATCTTATTCAAAAAACAATCTGCATTAGTGTAGTTCGGGTAGTTATAGTACCCAGGGTCCGAGGTTCGAATCCAAGCTATGCACCTTTTTAAGGCTTTTTTCCTTTTTGCTTCATCTCATATTTCCTTTAGTTCATATTTCTGACTAGAAAGTTTTTACAACTGCTAAATACCAAAAACATTTAACATAAATGATATACATTGAAGGAAGAAACTGGTAAATCACTAGTTGGGTACTTCCTTGTGGTGCCATGGGTTTGTCTGCAGTTTGTGATTGTGGTATTTCCTGATCATACTCAGTTACTATTTTTAATATGTTGGGCCGTGAGTTTTTACTATTTTCTACATTTTTTTATATTGTTCTTTCATTTTAGGTTGTCATTTTCAAAATTAATTCCTGAATTTGGTATTTTCAACGTGTATCAAATTAACGCCAATTTTTGACCTCCCACTTCCGGTCTATTTATCAACAACAAACATGGCCGACTGAACACTCGGTAAGGAAAAAAACCCAACAAACTAATCAACAATTTAGGTTTATACTCATAGGTGAGTTGTCAGTTGCACTTGAGAACTCAAATTAGTGTTACACTCTAGCCAAAGACCCATTTACACGCCAAAACATTGAAATAAAACTCCAAGTAACTAAAAAATGAGTCATTTTAAGTTTGACATGAAGTTGATGTTGGGATGTCTGCTACTAGCATCACGCCTGGTGACCTTTTGGCAACATAGTGGTTTACACCCATTTGATATTCCTTGTTGACTTCTTTCCGGTGTATTCGACCTCAACCTTGATAACGGCAAATCAAATGAATCTTTGTTCAAACATCCCTCGCCTTTGTACTATCTCCATCCTAAATAGATCAACTCGGTTTAAGGATTTTCACGGTTCCAATCGTCTGAACTATTTATACATTGTCGTTATCCTGTGTGACAATTCTTGGGACATTTAATCAAATCCAGGTCCCAACTCCCTTAATAGCACATCACACTTCCCATGTGGGGAGTGTGATGCTGATGTTGGATGGGAGGACCTAGGGATTTGTTGCGATACTTGCAATATCTGGTATCATATAGACTGTCAGGGTATGTCATCAACTATGTATAGTATTCTTAATAAATCCTCGTGTAAGAACATGAGAATGCTTAAAATGTGGAATGCCAAACTTTTCAACATCACTGTTTGATACCACATCTTCTCTGGAAACTCATAATCGATTTGATTCGCTTTCTTCCCTGTCCGATCCTGAGAGTCTGATACCAGATATCATCGCCCCCCCCCCCCCCCCCCCCCCATGGCAGACTCCTTTCCTATAGTACAGGAGCCTAAGGAAGCTAAAGGGAAGGTAGCCAAGGCTGCCTTAAACCACCCCCTCAGAATTTTGATTATGAATTGTCAGTCAATAAAGAATAAGAAGGCTGAACTTCATACAATTATCGACTCAGCAAAACCAGACATCATCTTGGGGAATGAGTCCTGGTTAACCCCTGATATTAAAAACTCGGAAATCTTCCCAGACTCCTTTGATGCAGTTCGGAAAGACAGAGCAAGGGACGCCCATGGTGGTGTCTTTATTGCTTTTAAGTGTGACTTGCTCTGTACTGAAACTCCCGAACTGGACACCAACTGTGAAATAGTTTGGTGTAAGATGAACATTATTGGATGTAGGACACTGTACCTTGGTTCTTTTTATCGCCCCCTGACAAGATTGATAATGATTATCTTGAGGAGTTTAACTCATCCTTATCTCGCATTATGTCGAATTGAAACGCCCATGTTATAGGAGAGCACTGTCTAACTCAAGTTGTAAACATACTAACGCGCAATGATAAAACTCTTGACCTGCTGAAAACTCTTGACCTGCTGTTTACTAACGCCCCATCCCCTGCGAATAGAGTCAATGGGATGCCCCCGATCGGCAAAGCTGATCATGACATTGTTTATGTTGAGTATGACATTAAGGATAAAAGAATAAAACAGGCATCACGCAAGATCTATCTCTATAAACGTGCCAGGCGTAACTAGAAACAAATTCAGGAAACCAAAATTTGCTATTTAGAAAGTCAGCAAAAAGCACTTTTAAAATTTAACAAAATTTATTAAAAACAAAATTATAATTTACAATAAGCAATGGAAAATAGTCATACAATTAAAGAAGGGTGTGGTATTTGATTGTATCGAGTCCTGATCTTTGCACCCTTACTTACTTTTACTCTAATTTACAATATCTTGTATATCCAAACTGTCCCTCAGAATATTTAGCAACACAAGTCTTTCAACAGTTTCTGATCCCCAGATTTTGAAGTTAAATCCAAATGAACATTAAGTCTGAATCCAAAACTGAATAATCCAAAGTAATCCAGATTGAATAAATTAAACACAGTATTCCACTATAGAATTCCAGTACAAAAGGTTTAGACTTTTAAATGGTGAAATTATTTCAAAGATGCCCTAATGAAAATTTTACTCTTATATATACTGTTTAAGAAATTTCAAGAACACTCAGGAAACAACTATGATGTCATATGCTAAATATAAAACATTCTGGAAAGTTCCACATTCTGATGGATGATTCCACTGAATTCCAGAACCTACTCAAAGCTTCTATTTGCATGGAAAAGAAAATTCAAGTAAGTTCTGGTCTTTTCTGGAACTTTCGAGGACAATATATTTTTAATTTCTAGATGATTAGTCATCCTTCTAGAAAAATCTTATAACCAAATAAATACTTTGTTTACAACAACTTATTTACCATCAATGTCTCCAATATCTGGGTCAACAGAAATTAAGTAAACAAAATATGAAACAGATAAAGACCATACATGTTACACTATAAACATGCAGACATGGTCGGCCTTAAAGACCACATGGCCCAATTTAAGGACACGTACCTTTTGGAAGACCACAGTCACATGTCAGTTAATGACATGTGCGTCAAATTCAAAACAGGCTTTGTAGAGGCTGTAGAATGGTTTATCCCATCGAAAATGACCATAACAAAATACTCTGTGCCACGGATCGATTTAACAATTTCACGGCTTGTAAAGAAAAGAAATAAGCTTTACCTTCGTGCTCGTAAACCAAAGAAATCTGATGTCAAGATTCATTATAAGCGGTTCAGAGCATATGTACAGAAGGTACTGAGAGATGCCCATTGGAAATACGTTTCCAATTTATTTTCGTTTGTGATCGACAGCTCAGATCCAGACACTCCCAAGCCTGAAAAGATTGAAAAGGGTTTTTTTTTTTTTTCTGATCTGGTTCTGTAATTTATGCACACTTTTTAAGCAATATTCATATTCTGAGCCCGTTTCTGACAATGTTTTGACGCTTTTTTGTTCTTTTTAGAAAAACAAAAACAAAAAACAAAACAACAGTCAATGCATTGTAAGAAACGGGCTCAGAATATGAATATTGCTTGAAAAAAGTTTTGGTCATTTATCAAATCTCTTAAAAAAGACGCATTTGGGATCACATCATTCAGGGAAAACGGAATTCTGATGCAAAGGAAAAAGCCGACATTTGTAATAGGCAATTCCAATCAGCCTTCACACATGAAGGCGACTCTGACCCGCCCTCAAAAGGGGCTAGTCCGTTCTCCTCCATGGGGGACATAACAGTTGACCCGAAAGGGGTCGCCAAGCTGTTGGACGGACTAAACATTCATAAAGCTCCTGGCCTGGATGGTCTGAACGCCAGAGTGCTAATAGAGTGTAGCAATGAGATCTCTCCAATACTGGCACTTATCTTTAATGAGTCTTTAGCTTGGGGCGATGTACCAGATGAGTGGCGACAAGCAAGTGTTTCCCCAGTCTTTAAAAAGGGCGAAAAATATGATGTAGCTTACTATAGACCGGTGTCGCGTACATGCATATGCTGCAAAACCCTAGAGCATATACTAGTCAGTAACATCAACAAACACTTAGCCTTAGATAGCATACTTGCTGACTGTCAGCATGGTTTCTGAAGTCAGAGGTCCTGCGAAACCCAGTTGGTCCAGTTTGTGCACGACATAATCAGCAACCTGGATGGGGTTGTGAATCGTGGACACAAACAGACAGATTTGATCATAATGGATTTCGCAAAAGCCTTTGATAAGGTGCCACACAGGAGGCTATTACATAAATTAGACTATTATGGGATAAGAGGGTCCACCTACAAGTGGATCAACTCGTGGCTCTCTGTGCGCACTAGACAAGTAGTTTTAGATAGTCAAGCCTCAGATCCAGTCCCAGTGTTATCCGGTGTACCCCAGGGGTCGGTTTTAGGACCGATCCTGTTTCTTATTTTTATGAACGACTTGCCGTATAACATCAGGTCTTCTGTTCGCCTGCTCGCGGACAATTGTATCCTTTATAGGAACATATATTCAATTCAGGACTGTTTGACCCTGCAAGAAGACCTCACTAGCTTAATTAGGACAATGGGAAGCCGATTGGCAAATGAAATTCAATGTGGCCAAATGTCACTCCATGAGAGTGACTGGCATCAGCAGCAAGCACAAACACATACTCTTTGACTATTCCCTTCACAACAAAACCTTGGAAAATGTTCAGTCGGCAAAATATCTTGGTATAACTTTCTCTGATAATATGGATAGGGGTCAGCACATTTAAGAAATTTCTTCCAAAGCAACTAAGACACTTGGTTTCCTTTGCAGGAACTTGGCCTTTGCACCTAAGAGTACGAAGGAAGTTGCATACAAAACTTTGGTTCAGCCTAAACTAGAGTATGCAGCACCCATGTGGAGCCCTTACTCGAAACTTCAGATTAACCAGGTAGAGAAAGTTCAGAGGACAGCAGCCCGCTGGACCTGCAGGAGATGGCGAAACACGAGTAGTGTCAGCGAGATGCTTGAAGAGTTTGAGTGGCCATCTCTTGAGGCCCGTAGGGATCGGTCCTCCATTTCTTTCAAATTTACACAATGCATCATAAACTATACGCACATGATCACTAGCACCTAATTTGTCATCTATCGTGATATTGTCAATAATCTCCTCTTTATCAGTAAATAATAAGTCAAGGCAACTAGGATCCTAGCCCTCCCTATATCGTGTGAATGAGTCTATGTGTTGATATAAAACGTTGTCCCTTACACCTTCCACAAAATGGAATGCTGGATGAGTTTCGTTTTTGTTTACTGTCCATGATTCCCAGTTGATTTCCGGGAAATTAAAATCACCATTTATAACAGTATTTTTATATTTCATATCTACTGCTTGTGTTATCAACCGATTCAACCTCTCATGATTCTCCGCATCACAATTTGGAGATTTATAAATACCACCAACTAATAATTTGTCCCTTTTGTTCATTCCTATTTCACACCATACTGATTCTTTAAAATTGTCATTAATAAATGCATAACAATAATCACTTTTAATTTTCTCTCTTATATATATCACAACTCCCCTAATGTTCTCTTTTATTGTACCAGTATAACATGTATTACCTATTAATTTGTATTCATTCTTGTCAATATTCACAGGGGACATACTCTTGGGAAACAATTTAGTGACCACGATTACATCTGGTTTGACAATACTAATCAATACTTGCAACTCCCCCATCTTATTCAAAAAACAATCTGCAATAGTGTAATTTGGGTAGTTATTTTACCCAGGGTCCGAGGTTCGAATACAAGCAATGCACCTTTTTAAGGTTTTTGCCTTTTTGCTTCATTTCATATTTCCTTTAGTTCATATTTCTGACTAGAAAGTTTTTACAACTGCTAAATACCAAAAACATTTAACATAAATGTTTATACTTTGAAGGAAGAAACTGGTAAATCACTAGTTGGTAACTTCCTTGTGGTGCCATGGGTTTGTCTGCGGTTTGTGATTGTGGTATTTCCTGATCATACTCAGTTACTATTTTTAATATGTTGGGCCGTGAGGTCGCTTTTATCAGATTACCAGTCAGTTTTTCTATCACACTGCTCCTGGACAGGCTTCTTATAAAAGGTTTCTTATACTTAGTGGGTTTTTTATATTTTCACCATTAATGACAGTTGACGGTAGCGAGATACTATCTCAACAAAAGGATGTGGCACGACCAGAGTTCGAGCTCACTTCCCCATTTAAGAAGTCAACAGAAGTCAGAGTAGTAGACCAACTGGCTAGTAACTAAATGATATATGCGGTTCGAATGCTTGATATATGTGTGTTTTTCAGTGATCTTAATGAAATAGTCTAAGTTTAAATACAATTGTTAAAGCTAAAATTATAGTGCATGTGTTAATATTTATCTAGCTATCTACTGTTATTGACTCGCACCGTTTAGAACATTATGCTAGGTATTAATAATTAAAAAAAAAGAAGATCAGACTGGTACATTTTATACATTCGTTACAACTGTTACAGCTAAGAACCATTGCAATTCCGCTAAGTTCCCGACTGCGCTATCGTGGATTGATACAGGCATAACATAATAAGAGTAGAGTGACGTCACTAATTATAACGGTAATCGGAGAGGTCTATTGTCAATAAAAGGTAATCCTGCATTTAGACAGGTAAACAAACGAGGATATTGGTAGTTATATCCTTACTAATGCATTAAAGATATCAATGTGTATCACAGACCAGTAGTCTAGTGGTTATAAGTAGTGATATTTACATATTCGAACCTGTATTTTTTTCCGAGGGGTTCAAATCCCTGAGTTTTTATTTTATTTAATTTTTTCTTACTCCTTCAGTGGGCAGTTTGAATAACCTAACTCTGTAACAAACAGTGGCGGATCCAGAAGGGGTTCAGGGGGGGGGGTCAGAACAGATTATTTCATTTTTATACGGATATTCAAGAAAAATGAGAGATCATCTGCAAATCGACCCCTCCCTAATTTAGCTGAATCCTCTCTCCTGGAGTCGTGGATCCGCCTTTGAACAAAAAGGCTTATGTCGATATATCTGGCTTTACAGGAAAACCAGTGAAAGGCGAGGGTTTAACGACCCACGAGGGGGCAGGCAGATGTAAGTGTATCAGAAAACCATGTTTGATCGTTATTATTGTATAAAGTCATTTTGTCATTTGAAACCTTTGGAAAAACGCTTTGAAAAGTTCATTTTTGTATTACTATAATGGCGCGCAAAAGCATGAAGGATTCGTAGGTTTTGTAAAAGCCTGTTCACGAGCAAAGACTTACGTCATCCTAGCGTCGCTATATTACGTTCATTTCTATACTTCATTTATATATACGCTACTGTTGATGACGTCAATTTTCACGACGGCCTAGAATGCGTATATGTTAAGTATAAAAGCTGTGCATCAACAGCACATGAATTACCTGATTAACATGGGTTTTGCCGGTTAAAACTTGGCTTGTTGTAGCGTGCGACACGGGTTTTTATGCAATAATTAAAGTTAATACATCCACACAGTACTTTGTGTATGCGAGGTGAGTTTGCGTATTTCTGCAGGCTCACCTGATTCTTTGATGCTCAGTATTGCGATAAAAATCAAAATCTCACTATGCTGGCATTATTTTATGAACTTTTTATATCATGTATATATTGAAATAAAATACTATTCGTAAAAAAAAGATTTTAAAATATAGAAATTGAAAAAAAAAATATTAAAAAATATTAAGAAGAATACACAAAACAAGAAACTATCTAGAATAAGAAAATACACAATGGAAACAAATGAAAAAAAGGAACAGAACATATCAATAAGCATATAAAATGCTGAACAATGGGAGATTCGAGCCCCTAACTTTTTACATAGCTCACGTGCATATTATTACAGTTGCCTCTCTACCTACTGAGCCACCGAGGCTGTACATGTCATAACCATTATTTATCGCTAAATCCGTACAATCGTTTAACATGCAGTGGGTTTATTTGAATGAACTTGAAAGAATGAAATACGGTATTAAGCTGCTACACTTCTTTTCTATTGGACTCTATCCATGACGGACTATACTCTTACCGTGTGATATCTATACCTGGAATCATTTTTAAAGGTACAGTTACAAGCAAAACAATCTACAATTTACAGTTGCTTTTCAGGTCCTGTTTTGAATAATTATCACTTCTTAGCTAACGGTAAAAGACTGCCAATTTTCGTAAACCAGACACTAAGAATTAGTTTCGTTCACTTAAAAAGGGTAGACATGTAAAATAGTCACGTTGGTGGGCGTTCAATATAAATTAAGTAGAGTTGTATTATTGTTATTTATACACTTTATTACAGATTAATACAATTATAATTTACATCATGTACCATTAGTTTAAAGGTACTGGTGAATTGTGACCTCAGGCGGATCAATGGTAAGACGAGTCCATGGTGTCACACGTGAATGAAAACCTGGATGAAATAACGGTTAAACTTACCTGTTTTCAGGTCAACGTCGATAGCTCAAACAGTAGAGCTGGAGTGAGCATGCGTCAGCGAATGGCGGTCCTGTTTTTCCGGGGACATTTTTAGGACTTTTTGGATTTAAAAATACTTTCTGGCTGAGTTTTTACTATTTTCTACATTGTTTTATACTGTTCTTTCATTTAAGGTTGTCATTTTCAAAATTAATTCCTGAATTAGGTATTTTCAACGTGTATCAAATTAACGCCAATTTTCGACCTCCCACTTCCGGTCTATTTATCAACAACAAATATGGCCGACTGAACACTCGGTAAGGAAAAAAACCAACAAACTAATCAACAATTAAGGTTTATACTCATAGGTGAGTTGTCAGTTGCACTTGAGAACTCAAATTAGTGTTACACTCTAGCCAAAGACCCATCTACACACCAAAACATTGAAATAAAACTCCAAGTAACTAGAAAATGAGTCATTTTAAGCTTGACATGAAGTTGATGTTGGGATGTCTGCTACTAGCAACACGCCTGGTGACCTTTTGGCAACATAGTGGTTTACACCTATTTGATATTCCTGTTGACTTCTTTCCGGTGTATTCAACCTCAACCTTGATAATGGCAAATCAAATGAATCTTTGTTCAAACATCCCTCACCTTTGTACTATCTCCATCCTAAATAGATCAACTCGGTTTAAGGATTTTCACGGTTCCAATCGTCTGAACTATTTATACATTGTCGTTATCCTGTGTGACAATTCTTGGGACATTTAATCAAATCCAGGTCCCAACTCCCTTAATAGCACATCACACTTCCCATGTTGGGAGTGTGATGCTGATGTTGGATGGGAGTACCTAGGGATTTGTTGCGATACTTGCAATATCTGGTATCATATAGACTGTCAGGGTATGTCATCAACTATGTATAGTATTCTTAATAAATCCTCGTGTAAGAACATGGGAATGCTTAAAATGTGGAATGCCAAACTTTTCAACATCACTGTTTGATACCACATCTTCTCTGGAAACTCATAACCGATTTGATTTGCTTTCTTCACTGTCCGATCCTGAGAGTCTGATACCAGATATCATCGCCCCCCCCCCCACTGCAGCCTCCTCTTCTATAATACAGGAGCCTAAGGAAGCTAAAGGGAAGGCAGCCAAGGCTGCCTTAAACCACCCCTCAAAATTTTGATTATGAATTGTCAGTCAATAAAGAATAAGAAGGCTGAACTTCAGACAATTATCGACTCAGCAAAACCAGACATCATCTTGGGGAATGAGTCCTGGTTAACCCCTGATATTAAAAACTCGGAAATCTTCCCCGACTCCTTTGATGCACTGTACCTTGGTTCTTTTTATCGCCCCCCTGACAAGATTGATAATGATTATCTTGAAGAGTTTATCTCATCCTTATCTCGCATTATGTCGAATCGAAACGCCCATGTTCTGGTTGGAGGAGATTTCAATTGCGGCGACATAGAGTGGAGTCACATGCAAGTACCTCATGGGGTACAAAAAAGACAGTCTCAGCAGCAACTTTTGGATATTATAGGAGAGCACTGTCTAACTCAAGTTGTAAACATACCAACGCGCAATGATAAAACTCATGACCTGCTGCTTACTAACGCCCCATCCCCTGTGAATAGAGTCAAGGGGATGCCCCCGATCGGCAAAGCTGATCACGACATTGTATATGTTGAGTATGACATTAGGCTAAAAGAATAAAACAGGCATCACGCAAGATCTATCTCTTTTAACGTGCAGACATGGTCGGCCTTAAAGACCACATGGCCCAATTTAAGGACGCATACCTTTTGGAAGACCACAGTCACATGTCAGTTAATGACATGTGGGTCAAATTCAAAACAGGCTCAACCCAATCACGGTTGGCAACTTTGCTTTCCTCTTTAATTGCACGCCGGTGGGTCGGACTTCAGACTCTATGATGGTTGCGACTTAAAGACTTATCAATTGATGAGATGGAAGGAGCCTGAGCCCTCCGGGGTTTACCTGTTGGATTTCTTTTGCTCTGGTATTCAGTTTTATTTACTGTTGAGTTCTTATCTTTGCTTTATCTCCTTGTTATATCTTGATTTGTATGTTTTAGGAGATGATGCAGTGATAAGTCAGGGGTCTTTCATGCAAACCAAATATCTATGTATCTTGATCCACATCTGAATTAAGGATGAGGTTGGCGCGCCGTTAAACTGGTTAAAGCCCTCCAGTAAAAAATTTACTGACCGTTCCAAGGCGGTAGTTCTTTTGTGGATCTTTTATGTTTTTGTTCTGTCTTATGTTTGCTATGTTGTTTGTGCGCGTCTGTTTATATGTGCTTTGTGGTCACCTGCTGGGAAAGGGCTGACCTCTTGGCTCTCGTTTGTGGTGTCTGACTGTGAGTTTGTAACTTTCCCATTGGTATCATGGGTCGGGTGTGGTACTTGATTGTATCGACTCCTGATCTTTACACCCTTACTTACTTTGTAAAGGCTGTAGCAAGGTTTATCCCATCGAAAATGACCAAAACAAAATACTCTGTGCCACGGATCGATTTAACGATCAAACGGCTTGCAAAGAAAAGAAATAAGCTTTACCTTCGTGCTCGTAAATCAAAGGACCCTGATGTCAAGATTCATTATAAGCGGTTCAGAGCATATGTACAGAAGGTACTGAGAGATGCCCATTGGAATTACGTTTCCAATATATTTACGTTTGAGAACGACAGCTCAGATCCAGACACTCCCAAGCCTGAAAAGATTAAAAAGTTTTTTTGTTTTTTTTTTCTGATCTGGTTCTGTAATTTATGAACACTTTTTAAAAAGCAATATTCATATTCTGAGCCCGTTTCTGACAATGCAATGACTGTTTTTTGTTCTTTTTAGAAAAAACAACAAAAAAAAAACAGTCAATGCATTGTAAGAAACGGGCTCAGAATATGAACATTGCTTGAAAAAAGTTCTGGTCATTTGTCGAATCTCTTAAAAAAGACGCGTTTGGGATCACATCATTCAGGGAAAACGGAATTCTTAAGACTGATGCAAAGGAAAAAGCCGACATTTGTAATAGGCAATTCCAATCAGCCTTCACACGTGAAGGCGACTCTGACCCGCCCTCAAAAGGGGCTAGTCCGTTCTCCTGCATGGGGGACATAACAGTTGACCCGAAAGGGGTCGCCAAGCTGTTGGACGGACTGAACATTCATAAAGCTCCTGGCCCGGATGGTCTGAACGCCAGAGTGCTAATAGAGTGTAGCAATGAAATCTCTCCAATACTGGCACTTATCTTTAATGAGTCTTTAGCTCGGAGGGATGTACCAGATGAGTGGGGACAAGCAAATGTTTTCCCAGTCTTTAAAAAGGGCGAAAATATGATGCAGCTAACTACCGGTATAGACCGGTGTCGCTTACATGCATCTGCTGCAAAACCCTAGAGCATATACTAGTCAGTAACATCAACAAACACTTAGCCTTAGATAGCATACTTGCTGACTGTCAGCATGGTTTCCGAAGTCAGAGGTCCTGCGAAACCCAGTTGGTCCAGTTTGTGCACGACATAATCAGCAACCTGGATGGGGTTGTGAATCGTGGACACAAACAGACAGATTTGATCATAATGGATTTCGCAAAGGCCTTTGATAAGGTGCCACACAGGAGGCTATTACATAAATTAGACTATTAGACTATTATGGGAGAAGAGGGTCCACCCACAAGTGGATCAACTCGTGGATCTCTGTGCGCACTCAACAGGTAGTTTTAGATGGTCAAGCCTCAGATCTAGTCCCAGTGTTATCCGGTATACCCCAGGGGTCGGTTTTAGGACCGATCCTGTTCCTTATTTTTATAAACGACTTGCCGGATAACATCAGGTCTTCTGTTCGCCTGTTCGCGGACGATTGCATCCTTTATAGGAACATACATTCAATTCAGGACTGTTTGACCCTGCAAGAAGACCTCACTAGCTTAATTAGGACAATGGGAAGCCGATTGGCAAATGAAATTCAATGTGGCCAAATGTCACTCCATGAGAGTGACTTGGCATCAGCAGCACAAACACATACTCTTTGACTATTCCCTTCATAACCAAACCTTGGAAAATGTTCAGTCGGCAAAATATATTGGTAATCTCTGATAATATGGATAGGGGTCAGCACATTTCAGAAATTTCTTCCAAAGCAACTAAGACACTTGGTTTCCTTCGCAGGAACTTGGCCTTTGCACCTAAGAGTACGAAGGAAGTTGCATACAAAACTTTGGTTCGGCCTAAACTAGAGTATGCAGCACCCATTTAGAGCCCTTACTCGTAACTTCAGATTAACCAGGTAGAGAAAGATCACAGGACAGCAGCCCGCTAAACCTGCAGGAGATGGCGAAACACGAGTAGTGTCAGCGAGATACTTGACGAGTTTGAGTGGCCATCTCTTGAGGCCCGTAGGGATCGGTCCTCCTTGCTTCTCTTTCATAAGATACATTCTGGTGCTGCGTCTATAGAAAAAGACAAGTACCTGACCCCTGCTCACAGTTTGAAATCTACCAGGGCATCACACAGTGCCCAATATTGTAGATACCGGACATACAGTGATGCCCTGAAGAACTCATTTTTCCCCAAACTATTCCACAGTGGAATGGTCTTTCTCCTTCGGTGGTCAATTCCCAGACTACTGAGGAGTTTAGGACATTCCTCATTTAGTGAAAACACAGCCGAAAGATTTTTTTTTTTGGCTTTGTTTTTTTTCTTAAAAATTCCAAATTAGCACTCCCTGGCGTAATGATCGCATGCGGTCGTGCCAGTAACAGAAGATGGATACATGGATAGATGGATAGATATTTGGTTAGAATCTGAGTAACCTTTCACGTGCCACTGCGAATACTCGTCAAATGTTTGATCCGTCTGTGATTAAAATCTACAAGTAGATGAGAACCTATGTAAACAATTATAAACTATATCTTATGTTATGGGTGCTAGAGTCCGTGCTAGATAAGAGTAG
This sequence comes from Loripinus fragilis, assembly GCA_964019695.1. NCBI lineage: Eukaryota > Metazoa > Mollusca > Bivalvia > Lucinida > Lucinidae > Loripinus > Loripinus fragilis. Next base: position 52,252,890 of record OZ026522.1, on the reverse strand, counting down.
AGTTGCGTAGTCGGTCACGTTATGGTACTTTATTCAACTGATTGGACAAATCAAGGGTTTTCTTTCATACTTCTAACTATACATCTGTTTCGTCACCCTACTCTTATCTAGCACGGACTATACATGTATATAATGTTAGTAGTTTCAAAGATTCATAGTAATAAGGCAATTCTATTTTTCTTATAAACAGGTACAGTAGGTAAATCATGACTATTCACTACATATGGCGTATAGTTTGCCAAAATTGACATGAGACTGATTAATTTTCGCCAAAATCTTCGTGATATTCGTGCGTTTTCGTGAAGTACTCCGACCTTGATCATGCTTAAAACAGGAATATGAAGATAATATCGATTCATGAATGCAAATGGTCTGGTAGCCTAGTGGTTAGGTTGCAACTTACAGATAAGGCCCATGCATGGATCGAAACTTGGTAAACTTTTCTTTATATTTGTCAATTTGCATCTTTTTTTGAATTTAAGATTGTTATTGTATTTTACGTAATCTCGTGGCGAGCTTTACATCTTTCATTTGTATTTCGTCGCTTTTATATTCATTATTTCCTAGCTTTCCTCTCTCTTTTCATGTCAGCGGCGACTTTTGTCGTCTGCTGATAACCTTTGCAAACAGTTTGTTCCCAGATAAGTACCCGACAGATCGTCCGTCCTGATCTTGATACAGACCGTTTGACACTCTGACAATGTTCTTGAAAGATGATTTTAAAATGTTTAATTTGAAATAAAAAGACAGCAGATGACAACAAAAGTATTAAACTCACCCAGCGTGCAAAGAGTTATTACATTTCGGCTTATTGAAATTATTCACATTCCTACGTGTGTATTTGTTGAATAAGCGTATGCCAGATTCAAAAAAAATATATCCATGTGTATACAAAATCAAGAATAAAGGCTAGCAAATTAAAGGAAAGAAGAAAAAAAAAGAAAACGCTACAGGACTCGAACCCATATCTTTAGAGTGCAATGGACAACATCTTATCCATTAGGCAATCAAGGAATGCATTTTATCTATTCATAAAAGTAATTTTCCCACAATCTAAAGCACACATTTTACGAAGATTCCCGAAGATTGGAAGAAAGATCATTGAATATTCATATGTCTCAGGTCAATGTAGACAAACAATAATCCGTGGTAGGTTCAATATAACTGTAAACTGAGACTACCTGCACGCCAAAAATCAAGGTAAACTCACCAGTGTTTGTTTACAACGATTCTCATCTATCTTTGAAACTACTATACC